>CM071792.1:17064873-17231066 GCA_036559045.1 Platycarya longipes | reverse complement strand
GATTTGATTACCACTCAAATTTAAAAATTAAATTATTATAATTATGCCTAATATAGATTTTTCAAAGTGAGTTGGGGCATAAAAAAAATATATTTTATAGCAACATATGTAGTTTAACATGAGGGTAAGACGTTGTATGTTCTTTTACTTCTGAGCCACTGCATTTGGTGCAATAAGAAAGGAGATATAACATGTGAGATATGTCATGGTATGCTCTTTAAATCTAATTTCTATTTTATGCTATTTCTAAGTAGCAAACATGATGTAGAAGTTATTTTCTAGACACCAGCATGTTTGTTGTTTTAAGGAAAATAATCCTATTTGGTAATGATAGAAAGTTTGCTTGTTTAAGGGTTGTGTCATTTATGAGGTGAGTGGGAAACATAGCTCAGGTCTGAATAGAGAACTTAATGCTTGAAACAAGTAGGTCCTTTGATTTACTTGGTAGGAAAATTGGGAAATATACAAAATAGCTCATGTATTGCAAACCTCAGTAGTCTTGTGCCACTGTTTGGATTATGATTTCAATATTGATTTTTATGCCCGAGTTCCAGAATTTTGATTACTTCTTGAGGATGCTTTTGTTGGATTCTGTGCTTTTAGTGAAATTATATTTGAATAATTTTGGCCATCTCTGTCCTCACTGCAGAGTTGGATCCCCGAGAAACCATAAATAAGATTATGCGTAAATACTAAAGGGGAAAAAAAAAAGAGAAGGGAAAATCACCAAATCTGGCTGAGATTATTTAGGTGTGTATAGGTAAGTTAAATTGTCCATTTCTTGCCATTTATCTTTTTTTTTTTATGACCATTTTTTTTTCATATATCTTTCATATATTTTTTTACATGCTTGTCTATCTCTGGGTGAATTGAATTCTTTATTTGGGTCTTTTTGTTTTTATTTTGATATATACCGAAAATTGGAGAACTCATTTTGTGAAATCCCTTTCCACTTTTTTTTTTAATCTCCTGTTTCAGCTACTTCCTTTCAGGTCTGTTTATATTAATTCATTTAGTTGCTATCATTTTTTTTTTTTTTTACTTATGCAAGAAGTTGCCCTTTGACATGATGAATGAACTTCCAACACTCTTTGAAGTGGTGAGGGATACAGAGATGTCTATGTTGTTGCAAGATTTAGCATTTTGCTACATTTTCTGTTTTGTGTTTCATTGGTGGGGTAGAATTTGGATGGCAGAGCTGAAGAACGGAGGAGGCCTTGAATTTGGATGATATTTTATTAAGAGGATTGTTATTCAAGACTTCACATTTACTCTTCCAGTTTCGTATAATACTTTTGGAATATAGGATTCTGTCATTTACCAATTCTATATTTGGAGTACTTGGTTGTTCAACTTGAAGACAACTTAGAAGTCGTGTATGCAAATCGCAGGATATTTTTTTATATTTGAATGATGTGAAGACATGTATGTTGGCAAGTAAATATAAAATTTTCCAAATCTAGCATTTTTTTGATTATTAGCAAGCAAATATCATAAAAGAGATAAATATCAAGAAAAAAAAAACCACGAATCACAAAATAGGGAAAAAAAACTGGTTTAAAGCATTTCCGGCACCACAAAAACTATATGAGGCGATAACACATTATTTTAACAAGTCTTTTTTGCGACCAATATTTGTTTATTTGCGGCGATTTTCTTTTCGCAAGCAAAAGTATTCATTTCTGTCAATTTTGACTGTAGCCATTAAAAATGTTTACTTGGCTCATTATCAGCGGCTACTATTGGGCAACGGGACTTAGCCGGAATTCAGTAATTCCGGCGATTTTGTATGGTATTTCTGGCGACTTTGATCGTCGAAAATAAGGCTTTTTTTTGTAGTGATACCTAGTAAGATTAAAATCTTTGCTTGGCACTGTTGCAAGGATGTTCTTCCTACAAAAGAAAATTTATTAAGGAAGAAAGTACTGATCTCGGAGGCTCGATGTGATGTTTGTGATGGTTCTAATGAAGAGATTAGCCATGCTCTTCTAAGGAGTCCCTTATTCCAGTCCCCCTGGAAGGAGATTAATTCTTCCAGAGTTCAAGTTTACACTAAAGCAGGATTTATTTGATGCTGTTCTATCTTTTTGTGAAGGGAGATTTAGTGAAAAACTACCGGAGCTCTTTGCAACAGCGTGGGGTCTTTGGTTCTGGCATAACAAATTTCTTCATGATCAAGTTTGTTTTAGTCCAATGGATGCTACTGAAAATGCATTGAGTATTATTCATAATTATAAAGCCGCTTTTTCCCAATCTGCTATTCATCAATTGCAATCTCACTTCCATTGGAAAATTCCTGCTGCTGATTTTGTGAAAAATGTTGATGGGGCTAGGGCTGTACTTCGACCCGACTCGAGACGTTATCGGACATTTCCGACCCAACCCGATTCTGGTGCAATTTCATTCTTCCGTTAACCGCTCGTCCGATTACCCAATATTTTTTGTTGGGTTATTGACGCCTGAAATTTGAAGGGGGATTGCATTTTCTCAGTAACAAACACTTTGTTGATGGTGTAATTTGGTTATCACAGCTTGAAATTTTGGACAGTTTAACGAAATCCAACACAACACAATACGTAAAGATATAATCAAATATTAAAAAAAAAAATCCAAGAACACCAGACATAAAATCGTAACCCAAGAACACCAAACCCTAGCCCGATCGGCAGAATTCAAGAACACCAAACCCTAATAACCGAATCCAAGAAAAGTAAAAGAGAAACCCTTGATCTAAGAAGTGAACCTTCGTCGATGGGAAGAACTCGATTAACCTGATCCGGTGATGAACACAAGTATTTGGAGAAGATGATTTCATCTTTTTGTTTTTTCCGACAACTTTCGCTGATGTCGTTCACCTTCTTGGAATCGTGCTGCTTATGGTCGTCAATAGTTGTCGATGGTCACCGATGCTTGATGGTCTTCGATGGTCGCCGATGGGAAGGTTGCCGATGGTCGCCGATGGTCCCCGATGGTCTTTAATAGTTATCGATAGTCTTCAACAGTTGCCGCTGGAGCTGGGGGCTGGGTTCTAATTTTGAATTGGGGGTGATTTGGTTTTGAAAGGAAAATCAAAACATAAATAGGTTTTAATCGGTAACAGGTATTACCCGTTACCCGATTCAACCCACCGCGGGTCGGAATTTCGGGTCGGAACATAAACAGCTAACCGGGTCGGGTCGGGTATCGACTTTTATGTTCAGCCCTAGATGGGGCTATTTTTAGTGAAGCTGGTAAATCTAGAGTAGGTTGTATTTTGAGGGATCATCTTGGTAAAACAATCATGGTTGTCTCTAAGATTGAACAGGATGTTGAGGATTTAGAATTCATTGAACTTTTAGCCATCTTTCATGGTCTTCAATTCTATTCAAATCTGGGTATTGCAAATATTTTGATGGAATCTGATTATTTGTTGGTGATCGAGGCTATACAGAAAGGCTCCTTTATGGGGTCTCAGAGTGGGCTGATATATCAAGAGATTAAATCTCTTTCTATGTTTTTTTCTTCTTGTGAATTTATTTATTCTCATCGGGAAGGGAATATCCCATTTGGATTCAGAAGTGATTAAATCTCTTTCTATATCAAGAGATTAAATCTCTTTCTATGTTTTTTTCTTCTTGTGAATTTATTTATTTTCATCGGGAAGGGAATATTCCGTTTGGATTCAGAAGTGAGTTGAGCTCATCTTAACTCACTTCCATTTCATCATTATATTTTTATAATTTTTTATACAAAACACAAATTTCTATATACATTTTTCAAATCTCAATACACATTTTTCAAATCTCAATACACCTTTTTTAAATCTCAATACACATTTTTCAAATTTTAAAATAATAATACTATTAAAAAATAAACTAAATTCATCTAAACTCATCTCATCTCCGAATCCAAACAGGGCAAGTCAGCTCATTCTCTAGCTCATTATGCTATTAATGTTGTTGATGTTGCTATGTGATAAGATTGTATTCCAAACTTACTTTCTCAAGCCATTTGGCTTGACAATGGTCATCTCCTTTATCAATGAAATGTTCTTTCTTATATATAAGAAAAACATTAAAGCTTCCATCCATGGAATTTTCCAAGTGATTTAAATGAATTTGTATGTTTGATATAGCCTACTCGATATTCGTCCAATTAAACTTGAATATTCAAACTCGACTCATGAACAAAAAAATTGTGAAAGTAGGTAACCACTCCATTAGTAAATGACAAATACTCAAGTCGACTCAACTAAGGCTTGTTAAAACCCGCTTATTTATGTTCAAATAGACTCATTAACTCGACTCTATTAACTTATCTATATATTGATAAATATATAAATATGCCTATATATATATATATACAAATACATATATGTATAATTAACTAACAATATTAATATAGTACTTTTATAATTAAATATATGATATGTAACCTAATTATTTATGTCTATATATTGAATATGTTTCATATTTATATTTTATTATTCTAAATGCAACATTGAGTTCTGCTACATGCAACCTAGTGTGTCAGATATACTCTCTACACTGACATAAAAAAAGTTGATTTATAAGAAGAGTTTAAAATTTTGAATTTAATTATATTTTGAATTTGATGGGTCAATAACAATGTAAGGGCCATATTCTCCTAACCAGCTTACAAATATAATGTTATTGTATCTATTTAATGTACATTTTTTTGCGCTTTGTTGTGGACAAAACACGCACGCAAATAAAAGTGAAACAAACACAATCAATCATAGGAGATTACGTAGTTCGACAAATTGCCTACGTCCACAGAGCTGCAGAAATCTTATTAATCAAAGGAGATTACAATTACTCAATCTTTACTCACTCTCTCTAGGGTCTTTTCGCTCTCTCACACAATATGCATTCACTAGATAATTGTTCTCTCTCAGAATATGCTGAAAGAAGTGTTTAAGCAGTCAAATAACAGATATTTATAGCAAAAAGGGTGTTGGAAACCCTAATTCAAATTTACTGCGAATGTCGTTCGAGTGGGATGTCAAGCGAGTGTCGAGCGAAATCTCTGTTTGAATCTCACTCGAGTTAGGGTCGAACGAGATCTCGCTCGATCTAGATGTCAAGCCAGGGTCAAGCCAGATTCCTGACACACGATTTTCAGCTCTAAGATTAGTCTCCACATGCAACCCAACAATCTCCTACTTGGAGACTGGGTCTCCACATGCCATCCCTTATTTCCAGCCAAGCCCTATCATCTCTGTAGCTCACAAGTCCCATCTTCAAGTCAGAAAACGAACTGAAGTCGAGCCCGATTTCAATCTCCCACGCACATCGCCCTTAGTTAGCACATCCACCGGGCAATTCACAACTCCCACTGCACTAGGAGTATTCGGTCTCGAACCGTTCTTGGCAATCTCAACCAACTTTCCTAGGCTTATATGAGGAACGACAAAGCTGACTCCCTTTAGCTTCCTCATAGGTTTCGCGCGATCAAGCTTGTCTTTTTGCACTTTTGTATTTCTCAGCATATCACTGGACCTTGATGTCAAATACAAAGAGTTAGATCTCTTACCATGCGCTAAAACCAACGCACCCTTGGTGATCTTCCAAGCTCTTCCCGAGAACGCTACTGCATAGCCGCTGTCATCAAGCTATCCCACAGATATCAGGTTTTTCTTCAGATTTGGAACGTGTCTGACTTGTTGTAAAGTCCACACGCCTCTATTTGGAAGTGTGATGCGCCCATCATCCACTCCCATTACATCCAGTGTCTCTCCATCAACCGCATACATCTTCCTAAAATCACCAGAAACAAAATTCTGCATGATTTCTCGATGTGAAGTGCTATGGAACGACGCTCCTGAATCTAACACCCGATCATCAATTGGACTGTGCACTACAAGAAGTAGGGCATCATGAATTTCTTTTGCCACTACATTCACATTATCATCCTCATCACTTTCTTGATTCTTGTAATTTTTCTTGATGTGGCCCGGCTTGCCACAACTCGAGCACTTGATCTGCTACCCAAATCTTGTATTGCTCTTCCATCTACTCTTGGAGCCTGACCTATCATGTCCTCTACCCCAACTGTCAATATTCAAGGCCGATCCTGAACTTGAGAACTCACCAGAGTCTCTCCTACGTACCTCTTTAGCAAGGACCAAGTCATGTACGTTGTCGTATTTCAGTTTCATCTTGCTAGCTGAACTACTCACAGCCATCCTCATGGCCTCCCAACTATTTGGCAGTGATGCCAACAAAATTAACGCTCTGATATCGTCATCAAATTCAATCCCCATAGAAGATAATTGATTTGTAATAGTGTTGAATTCATTCAGGTGTTAGGCCAAAGACATACCTTCTGACATCTTCAGATTGAACAATTTCTTCATCAAGTGCACTTTGTTATTCGCCGAGAGCTTTTCATACATACCTGATAAAGTCTTCATGAGACCATCCGTGGTTTTCTCCTTACTGACATTGTGTGCCACTATTTTGGACAGGGTCAGCCGAACAATCCCTAGAACCTGTCGATCTAACATGGTCTATTCATCATCTTTCATGCTTTCCGACTTCGTTCCCAACAGTGGAAGGTGAAGCCTCTTCTCATAGAGATAATCCTCAATCTGCATCTTCTAGTATCCAAAGTCAGTGTCGTCAAACTTCTCAATTCTAGGTGCGTTCACTTGATTTCTAGCCATCGTTGTCCTTCAGATTCGACCTTGGCTCTTGATACCAGTTGTTGTGCTTTGTTGTGAACAAAATACGCACACCAACGATGACAAATAAAAGTGAAACAAACATAATCAATCACAGGACATAGGATTTACGTGGTTCGGCGTATTGCCTAGGTCCACAGAACTGCAGAAATCTTATTAATCAGATGAGATTACAATTACTCAATTTTAACTCACTCTTTCTAGGACCTTTTTGCTCTCTCACACAATATACACTCACTAGATAATTGTTTTCTCTCAGAATATGCTGAAAGATGTGTTTAAGCAGTCAAACAACATATATTTATAGCAAAAACGGCGCTGGAAACCATAATTTGAAATTTACTGCGAAACTCGCTCTACATCCCTGCGAAACTTGCTCGATCGGGATGTCGAGCGAGTGTCAAGCGAAATCTCTGTCTGAATCTCGCTTGAGTCAAGGTCGAGCGAGATCTTGCTCAAGCCAGAAGTCAAGCCAGGGTCGAGCCAAGTTCCTGACACACGATTTTCAGCTTCCAGACCAGTCTCCACATGCAGTCCAATACATTTATCATATTTTAAATATATTTTTATTTAAAAATTTTCAAACCATATAACTGGAGATGATAAAATTTAAGATAAAAAGTATCATTATTCTAGATTAATCTGATGAATTTTGAATATTTTTCACACTTTTGAAAGAAGAAGAAGATGATGTTATTCAATAAGTATTGATAAGTCTCTGGAGCAAGAGCGAGAATGATCAAGTTTGTAAAATTGTTATGAGCTTACATCACATTATTATTTGAGGTAATTCAAAACAATGGCCATCAGTTCTAGCCTCCCATCCCTTTAGCTGACTTTTGTGAAATAACAAGGGTATTTTTTCAGCTAAAGATGAATGAAAGGGGGTAACCTCAATCACAGCCAAATTTAAATTATTAAAAAACTAGAAAAGCCAGGCACACGCAGTTTGGACAAATCTAACTGGCAGCAACAACATTTTGAAGTAATAACTCCAAGTCTTCCAATCTACATGGATGTTTGGAAACCTATGTAAGTTGTCAGGTGAAATAATAAACAATTACAACCATATATAAACGAAATGGCTATATACCATACCTAACATTACTCAAATCTGGATAGATGGCTACTGCATCTTTAAAATCCTACATTAAAGAAATGGATAAAAAATCAAGTCAGGGATCTCATGAAGCAACTTTCTGGTTATGAATTGCCAGCATATCTAAGATATTATATCCGTAACAAGAAATGATATTTATAATCGTGAATTATGCAATTGTCGCGTAATTACTTGAAAAACGTGAATAAAACACGGGACTCATAAGAAAAAAAAAATAGTGGACCCTACTTTTTTTTCAAAGTAATTATGTGGGATTTACGCACTCTATGGTTGTATATAGCATATCATAATTTTCTTTGTTTAAGAGCTACAGATGGAAAGGCATGACCTGGTTAGCTGTTGAGGAGGTGTAGGTAATCGCACATGACATCCCAGCTCCTGTTGCTGCCTACGTTAGTTCAATTCAGGATTCATCATGGTTCAATATGTAATGGTCAAATATGACAAAATTTGTAATGACCATAACTCAAAATAATTAGTGGAACTAGTAGAGTGAGTAATGTTGATCACAATTGGAACTGTTCTTCAAGATTTTAACTTTTAACCGTACTTTCAAGGTCAATTGAGGTATGCATTTGTTGAGACCCTGCAGGTATTAGTTTAAGCATTTTCATTTGATATTTTAACACCATCAGATAGTCCAGTATATTCTTCCACTTCAAGTGCTGGCCCTTTTGTATTTGTTTTGGTTCAAGTTCGTTTGAATTAATTTTGGTTTTACTTGAACCTGGACATGAGGGTTGAGCCAAGGTTATATGTATGAATATATATACTACTAGCCACTAGGCTCCCTCTACCTGCTAGCATAACATTTAAATTGATGCTCTAAAATTCAAAATTCCTAATTTAAGCATGTAAAGCAACTGATTTCTACAAATCACAAGATCTACCTGTAGTCCAATAATACTATCCTCCACTACCAAACAATCTTGTGGGGACACGCCTAGCCTCTGCAAGGTAGATCATTCTTCAGCTCTGATGATCATGATATCTATTTTCCAAGCAATAGAAAGCACAATGGTAGAATTACCTTGGAAGCAGTCAGATAAATTGATGGATCTGGCTTCTTTTCCTTCACATCATCACCTGCAACCCAAAAAGAAAGAATTATAACACATTTAAGTGTCAGCGTTACAAAATATAGTTTATGTATCAACAGGTACATTATGAATATTATATAGTTTGCAAACAACTTGATCAATTAATCAGAACGCATGTTAACAGAAAAAAAAAAAACCTTCAAAATTACCAAATCTTAGTGGACTAGAATTGTGACCTACCAAAATGGGCACAAAATCAAACAAAGGGAACAAACTATGTATGAATCCCGAGTTCTTTACATCGATGTTCTTGTGCACGTATGACAGATGGATATAAGAATAAAATATACAAATCTCTGAGATATGATCTGCCCAAAAGACAAGGAGTACTCCATTTCAAGACATACCCGCGAGAAAGCAATCAAGACTTTGAAAGCGCTCCTAAGAAGAGGGAAACACAATCATGGATCAATATATGTGGTAAAAATAGAGAAGTACAGATTATAATAAACAAAATTCCAAAGAAACAACTTACAATTCCTATAAGGTTTTCAAGACAGAGTATGACCGAACTTTTTGTTGCTGCAGAGCAAACAGCTAATTTTTTACCCTAGAATATATCCAGTAAGAAAAAAAAGTCATCACTATCAATTAACACATATATCCACTCAGGCGCAGAATCTGCCATTATCGATCTAGAAGACACGGACCAAGTTATTAAACCTGTGCAAAAATATATGAGAAAAGAGGACCTTTGAACCCAAATATCGATCAAGAAAATGTTAATGGATTCAACATGACAACATGATTGCATTTTTCTCGTAAGCTTAACTTACAGCAGCCTTGGCCTCATCCATCAATCTCAAAACCCCAGGTCTAGGTTCCACCTGGTGAAAACAGTATCAGTCTGTATGCTAGTTTCCCATCAGCACAATTTATCATAAAAATAAATAAAATCAACAATATAATTAGTGAATAAGCAAGGTAAACATCTCCTTACAGTTCCAGATTTGATTATTTCTTTGTACCTTTCAGTCTTCCAATCCTACAGTACCATAAAAAATATCAACATAGTACCATAAAAAACAAATGGATTGAGAACCAATGGGTAATGCCATGTACCATCTCAAAAGAAAGAAGACCGCATTCCTTTGGAAATGCATAAAAGCTTTGGAATAAATTGCCACCTCATGCATAGAGATTTTGAATTCACTCTGAAATGCATCTCTAGAGTTTCGTTAATACTAAATACGGCATTCACGTATTTTCAGGTCTAGTTGAGCTACAATGCTTATTATGATATTATCCACTCAAGTCTCGTGGAAAATAGGAGTAAGCAGGGAATAAATAATTCTCAAAATTTCTCTTTATCTTTCTTCATAAGAGAGCACTAGCTTAAATACAAAATTTTCTACAAGGATCTGTCTACAATACACTAGTACTCCATTCAACTAAAGGCCAACAACAGCGCTAAGGTTCATTGATTCAACTTCTTGTTTCGTTATCAGCACCTACGTAATGGAAATTTCAAATCAAGAACTCGGATTTCTTTCTCCTTTGTGGCGGATTACTTCAATCATTTAATACTTTTTCTCACTCACAATTTAAAATCTCATGCATATAAGATCCTCACATTTTCCCGGCAACCAAACAATTAGAATTTTTTAAAAGAAAAGGCAAGTGAAGAAGACAGTACCTGGAGAGTATCGATCAACTTCACTCGGTCCTCATCGGCCACTGGAGGCTTCTCGAATATAGTGGACGACGGCCACCCGTGCTCTCCAAAGTACCTTCACAATCCCAAATCCTAACCAATCAACCAAAAAAAGGGAAAATATAAAAGTATAAAGAAAGAAAGAATAAAAAGTAGAGAGAACCATCGCATTTTGGGTTTGCCGCCTCCGATGCGATTCTGGAGCTCGTCGTAGAAGTCGGAGCCCCAGTTGAGAGGGTGTTGCGATTGAGAAGAAGAACAGCGGACGTTGAAGTAAGCGAAGGCGTCATTGTAGGCCTGGCGATGCAAGTGCTCGGACTCGAGGATCACGCCGTCGCAGTCGAATACGAGCGCTTGAAATTGATTAGAAGACGAAACCGAGAGCCGTTTCTCGGAGGCGAAAGATTTTCGGAGGGTTGGGAAGCGAAGAGTGGTGGCGTAGTGGAGAGAGTTTGGAAGAAGATAGTTTGCGGCAGAAGAAGAAGAAGAACAAGAGGAGGGGAAGAGAGTGGGGCAGTAGAGCGTTATCGCGCAAGCCATGGCTGTGTGGCCTCAAGCACTGCCTCCGCTTTCAACGGATTTAACGACCGTCAACGACCATTAAATACGAATCTCTCGACATTCTGAATCTCTCTCTTTTTTTTTTTTTTGAGCGACATTCTGAATCCCTGATTCTATTTTTTAGTGGAAATACATGAAAAAAATGGTAAATGCACAATAATTTATACAATATATTATATAACATGTATTATAAAATAAGAATATTTTCATAAAGTGATAAAGTGACGTTAATTTTATAAATCAGCTTACACACTGACGAAGCCAGCAATTTATTCAAGGGGGGCCAAACAAAATTAAAATAATATACATAATCTGATTGGAAGATTTTTAATAAAAATAAAATAAGTTTAGTATAATTTATATATGAAAAAAATATTTGATATGTCAAGAACATTATATCATTAAAATAATATACAAACATTCATACAAATATATTAAATAAAAAAAAATACAGAATGTCTAAAATTATAACTTACGTTCTTTTAAACAAACAAAATCATCAAGTATTAAATCTAAATCATAATTCTTACATATTTATCTTTTAATATAGGCAACTAAATTATTACACATAATGCTATAGGAACAACTTAAATCAGTACATATTTAAATCCATACACATAATACATGTAATATACAAGTATATCTAAACTAACAATATAAAATTTTTATAAAGAAAAAAGACATACCTGTGGGCCGAGTACAGAGAAAATAATAAGGAATTATCGTTGGACTTGGGGGGCCATCGACTATGAACTGTTTGTAAATGATTAATCAACAAAAAAAAAATGTTAGTCTATTATAAAACTAAAGAAATAAACTACTATTGCAAAAGAGAAATATATAAGAAACTTTTTGGAATTCTTAAGAATTGAAACTTTCTTTCTCTCTCTATATTTTCTTATGAATTTCATTACAACTGAAACCCCTATTTATAGACCTTGAAATTACTATGCAAGTTACTATACAAATTACTATGCAAATCACTATGCAAGATTTAAAATAATAGTGGTGGGATCATTCACATAATTTTAGTGGTGGGACAGGGGGCGGCAGCCGTCCCTCCACTTACAATTCATTACACTCCCCCTTGAATGACCACCCATAAAGAATCTGCCTCGTTAAAACATTGCCAAGGAAAAAATCCAGTAGGAAGAAAAACCAATGGCGAAGGAATAATAATCTTCTTATTTATCCACAAGTGCTTTAAGATTGCCTCATTAAAACCTTGCAAAGGAAAACCCGGTGGGACAAAACTTTAGCGAAAGAAAAAGAGTACAATCAGCACAAGTTTTCAGGACATTTACTCACCCTTAAAAGTGTATAACAATAGATCTTTGAGTTTTCGCATTCCAATGTTATGCACAATCTTCTTGAATGTCGAAGTTGGTAACGCTTTGATGAATAAATCTGCCAGATTATCACTAGATCATATTTGCTTGACATCAATTTCACCTTTCTCTTGAAGTTTATGAGTATAAAAGAATTTTGGTGAAATATGTTTGGTTTTGTCACCTTTAATATATCTTTCTCTGATTTGAATGATACAAGCAGTATTATTTTCATATAAAATTATTGGGCTATTATTGATCATAGGAAGTTCACACTTTTCTTGGATATGTTGAATTACTGGTCTCAGCCAAATACACTCTCGAATTGCTTCATGAATAGCAATGATCTCTAAGTGATTTGAAGAAGTAGCAGATAGTGTCTGATTAACAGATTTCCGTGATATGGCAGTATCTCCATAAGTAAATAAATATCATATTTGAGATCTACCTCTGTGTAGGTCTGAAAGATAACCTGCATCTGCATACCCAATCAATTGTGAACTTGATCCACGTTGATAAAATAATCTTATATCAATCTTACCATGAAGGTAACAAATGACATGTTTAATGTCATTCCAATGCCTTCGAGTTGGTGCAGAACTATATCTTGCAAGTAGATTAACTGAGAATGTAATATCTGGTCGAGTGCAATTTGCAAGATACATCAAAGCTCCAATTGCACTGAGATATAGTACTTTAGGACTAAGAATTTCTTCATCGTCATCACAAGGACGGAATGGATCATTCTTCACATCAAGTGTTCGAACAATTATTGGAGTACTCAGGGGATGAGATTTGTCCATATAAAAATGCTTCAGGACTTTCTCAGTATACATGGACTGATGAATAAAAATTCCATTTGGCAAGTGCTCGAGCTGCAGGCCTAGACAAAGTTTTGTTTTGCCAAAATTTTTATTTTCAAATTTATTCTTTAAATATATAATGGTTTTTGAGATCTCTTCAAGAATTCCCAAAATATTTAAATCATCAACATAAATCGCAATAATGACAAATCCGGATTCTGATTTCTTAATAAAAACACATGGGCATATAGAATTATTCTCAAATCCTTCTTTCAATAGATATTCGCTTAAGCGATTATATTACATGCGTCTGGATTGTTTCAACCCATATAAAGATCTTTGTAGTCTGATAAAGTATATATTTCTAGATGTACTTGTAGATGCTCCAGATATTTTATATCTTTCAGGGATTTTCATATATATGTCATGGTTTAAGAATCCATATAAATATGCAGTGGCCACATCCAGCAACCACATTTATAATCCTTTTATAACAACCAGACTAATCAAAAATCTAAATGTGATTGTATCCATAACGAGAGAATATGTTTTTTCATAATTAATCTTGGGTTTCTACAGGAAACCTTGTGCGACAAGCCGTACTTTGTACCGCACAATTTCATTTTTCTCATTACATTTTCGTACAAATACCCACTTATATCCAATAGGCATTACACCCTTTGGTGTTTGGACAATAGGTCCAAATACTTCTCGTTTTGCTAGCGAATTTAATTCAGCTTCAATAACTGCTTTCCATTTTGGCCAATCATTTCTACGTCGACATTCTTCGACGGTTTTTGACTGACTTTCTTCATTACTTTTGGTAATGTCAAGGGCCATTTTATATGAAAATATATTGTCGACAACAGTTTTATTTCTATCCAGAATTTCTCTAGTTTTCATGAAATATATTGATATCTCATTATTTTCAGGTATCTGTTCCTCTTCAGGAGAAAACATTTCATGACACACTTCTTTAAGAGGTTCCTTTTCAGGAGATTTATACTATTCAGGATTTTCCTCTTTAGGAAGTTCTGGAATAGAAGATTTGAGTTCTTTAGGAGCACCAATTATATTTGTAACCTGTATTGTGGGTATGTGTTCTTCAGGAACACCAAATTCATTTTTTATTCTTTTCCTTCTGGGAATTTTGTCTTTTAGATCAATAGGTTTTCTACGCTTCAGGCGTGTTTTAGACTTACCTATTGCTGTTTTGACAATTTGTCCTTCAGGGACTTCAATCATTGCTGGAGTATTAACAGCAGGAATATAAGATTTTACTACACCTTTAGTGTCAGTAAATACATCCGGTAATTGATTTGCAACATTTTGTAAATGAATAATCTTCTGAACTTCCAGTTTACATTCATTTGTAGGAGGATCAAATTGAGACAGGGTCTTATTATCCCAAATAATATCTTGTCGTGCTTCAGGCACCGACTTTTCTTTACTCATTAATGAAAAAGTGGATTCGTCAAAGTGACAATCTTCAAAATGTGCTTTAAACATATCCCCTGTAAGGGATTCAAGGTATTTAATAATAGATGGAGAATCAAAACCAACATATATCCCAAGTCTACGTTGATGACCCATTTTTGTACGTT
This sequence comes from Platycarya longipes, assembly GCA_036559045.1. NCBI lineage: Eukaryota > Viridiplantae > Streptophyta > Magnoliopsida > Fagales > Juglandaceae > Platycarya > Platycarya longipes. Next base: position 17,216,211 of record CM071792.1, on the reverse strand, counting down.
GTGAAGGTGTAATTGGAACATATACACTACATCCAAAAGTACGAAGATGAGAAATATTTGGTTGTTGACCAAATGCAAGCTGTAATGGAGAATATTTATGATATGCAGATGGTCTAATGCGAATTAAAGATGCTGCATGAAGTATAGCATGTCCCCAAGCAGAAACAGGTAGCCTTGATTTCATAAGTAAATGTATAGCGATTAGTTGAAACCTTTTGATCAAAGATTCAGCTAAACCATTTTGTGTGTGTGTATGGGCAACAGGATGTTCAACATCTATTCCTATTGACATGAAATAATCATCAAAAACTTGAGATGAAAATTCACCTGCATTATCCAATCGAATGGTCTTAATTGGATACTCAGGAAATTGTGCTCGTAGTTTGATTATCTGAGCAAGAAGTCTAGCAAATGCAACGTTTCTAGTGGAAAGTAGACAAACATATGACCATCGACTAGATACATCAATCAAAACCATAAAGCATCTAAATGGTCCACTTGATGGATGATTAGGCCCACATATATCTCCGTGAATCCTTTGTAAAAAGAATGGAGATTCAACAATAACTTTTGAGGAAGATGGTCTGATAATCAACTTACCTTGAGAACATGCAGAGCACGGAGATTCATTGGGTAGAAATATCTTTTGATTCTTTAAGGGATGCCTATGCGAATTTTCAATAATTCGTCTCATCATTATAGATCCTAGATGTCCAAGGCGATCATGCAAAGTCATAAATATTTTTGGGTCAATGCACTTCTGGTGCATTACCACATATGATTCAATTGTTTTCATTTTTGTATAATACAATCCAGAATATAGAGCAGGCAGTTTTTCTAATACGAGCTTCTGGTCTGATATTATTTTAGTAATAAGAAGATGCTCTTTACTGCCTTGATTGGTCGTTTCAATATAGTAATCATTACGACGTATATTTTTGAAACTCAATAAATTTCTTCTGGATTGTGAAGAGAATAGAGCATCATCAATACAAAATTTGGTGCCATTAGGCGACACAATATAAGCTCTTCCTGAGCCCTCAATTAAATCTGTTGAGCCTGATATGGTATGGACATAGACTTTACTTAGTGTTAGATTTTGAAAATATTTCTTTTCTTTAAGAATTGTGTGAATTGTAGCACTGTCAGCCAGACATATATCTTTATCATTTAACTCAGAGATAAAAAGCTCATCAATGTGATTCATGATTCTACAAAAATATACAAAACTTTTATTACAGATAATAGAAAGAAAATACATTAATTGAGTGGAATACTTCCATCTCTAATTAAGTGGTCAATACTACCTCCAGGATGATTAAAGAAATCAGAGACATCAAGATGAGTAACATCTACATCTACTGAATCTAGTAAATCATCTGATGGTTCTACTAAATTTGTTTTATGTATTTTATTCTTTCTTTTAATAGATGCTTGATATAAATCAGTTAAGTGTCTGGCCATACGACAGGTACGTGACCAATGTCCAGTCATTCCACATCTATGGCACACCTCTTCACCTTTCTTTGAAGAATTATTCTGGAAATTTTTACCCATTTCTGAATTGTATCACTTCTGGTGATACGGTATATTATCATCCATTTTAATATTGTCACTTCTGGGACCAACATTTCTATAATTTCTCCTACCATGTCCACGCCCCCAATTTCTTTTAAAGGATGCATCATTCACTTCTGAGAATGATACAAACTTATTACCATTCACTTCAGGGAATGATATTGAGCCAGTAGGGCGTAACTGATGGTTTGTTAATAAGAGCTCATTGTTCTGCTCAGCTACTAGAAGACATGATATAAGTTCAAAATATTTCTTGAACTTTCTCTCTCGATACTGCTGCTGCAGGAGCACATTCGAGGCATGAAATGTAGTATAAGTCTTCTCTAGCATATCATCATCGATGATTTTCTCACCGCATAATTTTAGTACTGAGCTTATTTTAAAAAGTGCGAAATTATACTCACGAACACTTTTATAATATTGCAACCTCAGGTGCAACCAATCAAAACGAGCTCTTGGGTGGATGACAATATTCTGGTGTTTATACCTCTCCCTTAAACTATTCCACAAAATATATGGATATTTTATTGTAAGATATTCAGTTTTTAATTCTTCGTGAAAATGGTGGCGAAGAAAAATCATTGTTTTAGCATGGTCCTGCAGGGACGTTTGATTTCCTTTTTTAATTATTTCACCCAAGTTCATCGCATCAAGATGAATTTCAGCATCAAGTATCCAGAATAAATAATTTTTTCCAGATATGTCAAGAGTAACAAATTCTAATTTTGTAAGATTTGTCATTTTCTACACATATAAATAATGAAATAAATATGTGTATCTCAGAAAATATATTTATAAATTCACACAGATAATCATCAATAAAATATATCAAAAACTACAAATAATATATCGAAAAACTTACAGAGAAATAAGGCCATTAGGTTCAGAATTGGTAGAACCGTCGTGCTGATAACGTATTATAAAACTAAAGAAATAAACTACTATTGTAAGAGAGAAATATATAAGAAACTCTTTGGAACTCTTAAGAATTGAAATTTTTTCTCTTTCTCTCTCTCTATATTTTCTTATAAATTTCATTACAACTGAAACCCCTCTTTATACGCCTTGAAATTACCATGCAATATTTAAAATAATAGTGGTGGGGTCATTCACATAATTTTAGTGGTGGGATAGGGGGTGGCAGCTGTCCCTCCACTTACAATTCATTACATAGTCTTTTAAATAGAAAAAAAATCAACAGTTTACTAAATAAAATAAAAAAAATACACTAATGTCAACTAATGAGTAATGAGAGGCAGAAAAAAAAAGATTGGCCGATTCTCAAAACTTCAAAATTGGCACCAGGCCTTGGTCTACCAAATAAAAAATTGAAAACATGTTAAAAATGTAACTGGACCCATTTCTTATTAGTTTACCAAATACTGTTTACGTCTACTGTTCTACAATCTTTTAAATGAAAACAAATTTAGTTTATGTTATAAAACTAGAATAAATTATTATTGCAAGAAAATTTATTGCAAGAGAAAATATTTATAACTCTTTATTTCTCAAGAACTGAATTTTCTCTCTTCTTTTTTTTCTATCCTCTTTCTTTTTTTTCTTCCCTTCTTACTTCTGATACTTGTATACATAACAGATTGAAAATATTCGTATTTATAAGTATAAATTAATGTGTAAATTACTGTGTACATTGAGAAAAAATAACAGTGTGGAGGATGGATCACTTGGGTGTTGAGAGGGGGGTCATTCATTGCCTCTTCCCCTCCTTATTACAACACTCTCTCTTGAATGACCACCCATAAAGAATCTGTCTCGTTAAAACCTTGCTAAGGAAAAATTCAGTGGGAAAAAAACTAATGGCGAAAGAAAAAGTATACAGTATTCTTATGTACCTCCAAATGCTTTAAGATTGCTTCATTAAAACCTTGCAAAGGAAAAGCCAGTGGGACAAAACCTCAGTGAAGGAAAAAAAGTACAATCAGTACAAGTCTACAAGACATTTACTCTCTCTGAAAAGTACATGACGATAGATCTTTAAGTCTCCGCATTCTAATATTCTGCACAATTTTATTGAATGTCGCAGTTGGTAATGCCTTTGTGAATAAATCTGTCAAATTATCACTTGATCGTATCTGTTTGACATCAATTTCACATTTCTCTTGAAGTTCATGAGTATAAAAGAATTTAGGTGAAATATGTTTGATTCTATCACCTTTGATATATCATCATTTGATTTGAGTGATACAAGCAGTATTATCTTCATATAAAATTGTGGGACTATCATTGATCATTGGAAGACCACACTTGTTTTGGATATCTTGAATTACTGATCTCAACCAAATATACTCTCGATTTGCTTCATGAATTGGAATGATCTCTAAGTGATTTGAAGATGTGGTAAATAATATCTGTTTGACATATCTCCATGATATGGCAGTATTTCCATAAGTAAATAAATATCCAGTTTGAGATCTATATCTGTGTAGATTTGAAAGATAACTTGCATCTGCATACCCAATCAATTGTGGATTTGATCGACGTTGATAAAATAATCTCATATCAACCGTACCTTGAAGATAACGAATGATATGTTTAATATCATTTCAATGTATTTTAGTTGGTGCAGAACTATATCTTGCAAGTAGATTAACTGAGAATGTAATATCAGGCCGAATTCAATTTACAAGATACATCCAAACTCCAATTGCAATATGGTACTTTAGAACCAAGAATTTCTTCATTATCATCACAAGGACGGAATGGATCATTCTTTGCATCAAGTGATCGAACAATTATTGGAGTACTCAGGAGATGAGTTTTGTCCATATAAAAGTGCTTCAAGACTTTCTCTGTATACATGGACTGATGAATAAAAATTTTATTTGGCAAGTGCTCAAGCTGTTGGCTGAGACAAAGTTTTGTTTTACCAAAATCATTCATTTCAAATTCATTTTTTAAATATGTAGCAGTTCTTGAGATCTCTTCAGGAGTTTCCACAATATTTAAATCATCAACATAAATCGCAATAATGACAAATTCAGATTCTGATTTCTTAATAAAAACATATGGGCATATAAGATTATTCTCAAATCCTTCTTTCAATAGATATTCGCTTAAGTGATTATATCACATGCATCCGGATTGGTTTAATCCATATAAAGATCTTTGAAATTTGATAGAGTACATACTTCGACATGTACTTGTAGAAATTTCAGGGATTTTCATATATATGTCATGGTCTAAGAATCCATATAAATATGCAGTGACCACATCCATCAACCGCATTTCTAATCCTTTTGTAACAACCAGACTAATCAAAAATCTAAATGTGATTGTATCCATAACGGGAGAATATGTTTCTTCATGCACAATTTCATTTTTCTCATTACGTTTTCGTACAAATACCCACTTATATCCAATAGGCATTACACCCTTTGGTGTTTGGATAACGGGTCCAAATACTTCTCGTTTTGCTAGCAAATTTAATTCAGGTTCAATAGCTGCTTTCGATTTTGGCCAATCATTTCTACGTCGACATTTTTCAACGATTTTTGACTCACTTTCTTCATTACTTCTGGTAATGTCAAGGGCCATCATATACGAAGATATGTTGTCGATAACAGTTTTATTTCTATCCATAATTTCTCCAATACTCATGAAATGTAATGAGATCTCATTATTTTCAGGTACATGTTCTTTTTCAAGAGAAAACATTTCATGAAAAGCCTCTTCAGAAGTTTTCTATTCAGGAGAATTATACTCTTCAGGAGGTTTATACTATTCAGGAGTTCCTCTTCACGAGGTTTGTACTTTTCAAGAGTTTCTTCTTCGGAAGGTTTGTACACTTCAGGAGTTCCTCTTCAAGAGTTTTCTCTTTAGGAGGTTTATACTCTTCAGGAGTTTCTTTCTTAGGAAGTTTGTATTTTATACAGAATGTTTGGATAGATCTTATTACTTGTTTTGTGGGTACGGTCTCTTCAAGAACACCGATTTCTTTTCTTTTACTCCAATAAGTTTTCAACACTTCAGGTGTGTCTTAAACTCATCTATTGCTGTTTTAATAACTTATCTTTCAGGGACTTCAATTCTTGCTTAAGCATTAACATCAGTAATATATGATTTTACAACACCTTTAGTATCAGTAAATACATTCAGTAATTGATTTGCAATACTTTACAAATAAGTAACCCTCTGAACTTCTAGTACATTAATTTGTAAGATGATCAAATTTTGATAGAGTTTTATTATCCCAAGTAATTGCTTGTCGTGCTTCAGGTACCGATTTTTCATTATTTCAAAACATACAAAACAATTTGCTATAATATATAAAAGTTTAGTATTAAGTAAATCAAGTGTTTTGATGTACAACAGGTACGCGACCAATGTTCAGTCATACTATATCTATGACAAATATTTTCATCTTTCTATGAAGAATTATTCTTAGAGTTTTTATCCTTCTCTGAGTTGGATCACTTCCGATGATACGGTATATTATTATCCCCTTTAGTGTTGTCGCTTCTAGGATCAATATTTCTATAGTTTTTCTACCACGTTTACGCCCTTGATTTTTTTAAAAGGATGCACCGTTCACTTTTGGGAATAGTGTAAATCTAATATCATTAATAGGACGTAACTGGTGATTTATTAACAAAAACTCATTATTTAGCTCAATCACTAAAAGAAAAAATAAAAGTTCAGAATATTTGTTGAACTTTCTCTCTCGATATTGCTACTGCATGAGCACATTCGAGGTATGAAAAATAATATATGTTTTCTTTTAAAGTATCATCATCAGTTACCTTCTCACTGCATAATTTTAATATTGAGTTGATTTTAAAGAGTGCAGAGTTATATTCACTACCAATCTTAAAAGCTTACAACTTCAGGTGCAATAAGTTATAATGATCTTTTGGGAGGATTACATCTTCTGGTATTCATATCTCTTCCTTAAATCATTTCACAAAGTAAGAGGATTTCTATCTTAAAACTTGTATTATATAAGTGTTGTGAAATGTGTTGTGTATGTATCACTTCCTATACATCAATTCTGAATTATTACGACGACCCACCACTCTTCACCTTAAATAAACTTAGAAAGAAATTAGAAATGTTAAATAATCCTATAAAAAAATAATATTTTTGAATAATTAAGAAAGCTTTTTTCAAGTTGTTGCAAATTTTTTTCTCTTTTTTAGAAGATATTTAAGAATATTAAAAAGATGAATGAAATAAATAAACAATTGAAGGCATCGGGACATGTCAGAAATGAATAGCACTACTCTTAAGGCTGTATATCCAGTATCCAAACTAGAAATTCGGGTCAACCCGGCCTAGAACTGAATAGCTCAAAACGATTTGGGCTCCAACCCGGTTTCACCTGGGTGGAAATTCAGATTGAATCTGGATCAATCTGGTTTTTTAAAAACTGGAAATCCAATTTCCGGATTTACACCGTTTTTTTTAAGCTTGATTTATTACTTTTTTGCAAAGAAATTTATTGTAAAAATACTTAGCCTAAATCTTCTATTTCATTATAATTTTTCCAAAAAGTAATTTTTTTATTATATAAAAGCCTAAATTTTTATCCATGGATAATGATAAAAAAAATATATCAAAATGTAAAACTAAAAAAAAAAAAATTCACTACATATTACATTGTTCAAATTTAGAGCTTGTAAATTTATAATTAAAAAAAAAAGTTTTGTAATAAAAGCAGCTTCCGGATCTGATCGTGCCTAGCTTAAGGCCTGTTTTTCTTGTTCTATGATATCTTCAACAGACAAATAAGCAAAAATATCACATGGTTTCTCATCATTCTCAATTGGTTGGTCTAATAAAGATGGAATCACCTAAACAAAAAAAAAAAAATGAAAAGGTTAAAGTCAGTACTGACTTTTAGCACAGATAATAGAGTTAAAACAAAAGCAAAAATTTATTTTAAGAATGTCTCAGAGGTATTATTTTAAGCTTATTAGAGATCTACTGACTCTGCCAAACTAAAAGAAAAATACTCTGCTTTAGCAGTGCATTCACACTAAGAGCCAGTACAGGAGATAGCTCAAAAGATGAATTTCTAATACAAAGTTCCATTTGAAACTTGTGGGCAGTTCATGAGGCATGGATAACTCATATAACTAAATGGAAAGCAAAATAGAGCATAGAATTAAGCTCCCCCCCCCCCCCTCCCCAAAAAAAATAAATAAAATAAAAAGGAAACAGGGGTTACCTTTGAAAGCTCTTAATTCTCATCCATACCATCCAGAATTGCAACTTATAAATATTTCCATATCTTTTGACTACTCAGACAAAGCACAAACAAATTTATAAATTATTAGCCAAAATTCCAACAAATCAACATAATTAAACCAACCCACTTCTCCAAAATTATCAACATTCCAAAACTGCAAAGGGTTCCACCACGTTTGAAATTCAGTTCAATGATATTTGATAAAAGATATTCGACCATGTTTAATACCAGTCAATCAGCCATTGAGTATCGTCTGCATTTGTTTAGAAGTTTTAACTCTTAACTCTCAAGTAACAAATGAATATTATTATAATTTTATGACCCAGATGGAATTTGGAACTCAATTTAGATGTTAATTAGGAGTTGAGTGAGTCAACGCAAGGCATTACAAAAGCAGGGCACACCCACTTAACATGATATATTGTAACAAAAATTCTATGTCAGGAAACCAGCACAAATATCTCTGCTAATTTCACTACTAATTTGTATGGTGGAGTCACAAGCAAATTAGATACAAAATCAGAACGCACGAAATCAGAACACATGAAACTATAGCACTCGCCTAAAAGAATGCAAGGCTCAAGAACAATCTAAAACAAATTAGATACAAAAGTTACTACTTTTCAATTGTTTACTCAAGAAACTCAGATAAGTCCATCAATATCGAAGGTGTCATCTCCGGCTATCCCATCGCCCCTGTATGGCCACAAACCTGAAATGGGTTTTAGGGTTTTTCTTGTGTTTTCCAGCCACCGCCGGCCACCCATGACGCCCGTGACCTACTAGCAACCTCCTAGTGACCTACGGCATCACCCCCAACCGCCGACACTACCCACAACAACCTCAAATGCCCCAACCCAAAATGAGTATTCCAAACACCCATATATGATTCTCTCCACCTAGCGCCGCCGTCTAGCCATCGTGAGTCTCACCTCCAACACCAAAACATTCCCCCACCTCAGCCGACCACCCCCCCAGCTCAGTTTTCTCATTCGTGGTCTTACCTCCCGTGTATGAGCATAAACCCGAAAATGATCCCTTTTGAGCTAGATCTGTCACCTTCCGGTGGTTGCACCGCCTCACCACCACCTTCATGAGATTTCTCATCCTCCAATGAATATTTTCTTAAATTTTGGTGCCAAACTGAGCATCCTAGCCCAATGTACGAAGTGACCGCTATGAGCGTTGTAGATCGGTACTTGTTTGATGATCTATAGTTTTACTCGTTGTAAGTATTTTCCAAATAAAATTTAGATTTAAATATGTTTTGCATTAACAATCAGAGTTTGGTTGATGATTGGACTTATTGAATGTTGGATATATTATACATGATGGTACGCATTGTGTAATTGCACGCTTGTTCAGGTGTATATTTGATATTTGGTATTTTAATGTGAGACTTGGTTTTTGGTATGTTGAAATGATTTAATTGATCGGTTTTAAATGAGTTACTGTAGGGATGGTGGTAAGCAGAGATGGTGGTTTCATCCCGCCTGTGATTCCCGCCTACAATGTTGTTGGATTTGTGGATTTTATTGGTTTTGAATAAGTCATATTGGGGACGGCGATACGTAACGTCCGATATGATTAGTGTGTTGTTGTCATAACAGGGATGACGATACGTAACACTCGATATGATTGGCGTGCGTGGTTTTCATAACGGGGATGGCGATACATAACGCCCGCTATGATTGGTATGTGTTTATGTTATATCGGGGACAACGATACGTAACGCCTGATATGATTAGTGTGTTGTTGTCATAATGGGGACGACAATACGTAATGTCTGATATGATTGGTGTGTGTAGTTTTCATAACGGGGATGACGATACGTAACGCCTACTATGATTGGTATGTGTTTATGTCATATTGGGGACGGCGATACGTAATGCCCGATATAATTGGTGCGTGTGGTTTTCATAACGGGGACCGCGATACGTAACGCCCGCTATGATTGGTGTGTGTATGTCACATCGGGGACGGTGATATGTAACGCTCGATATGATTGGTGTGTGTGTGGTTGTCATAACGGGGACGTCAATACGTAACGCCCGCTATGATTGGAGTGTTTGTGTCATTACAGGGACGGCGATACGTAACGCCCGTATGACTAATATGATTACGGGGTAAGCAGTGATGGTGGTAGAGTCCCGCTTGCGATTTCGGCCTACAGTGTCAATTGGTGGTTTTGTGGGCCATTTTCTGGGAAAATGGCAAACCTTGATAAATGGTTTTATGTAATCTATTTTCTGGGAAAATGGTGGTTGTTTTTAATGGATTTATTTTTGGACCAAAATGAGATTTTGGCATGTGTGGAAAAGTATGCATTTTGAGAATGATGATTTTTGAGCTTCATGTATATGGTGTCACTTCATGTGTTTTGTTGTTGAATGAATATATTTTATATCTTGTGGTTTGTTTGGGTTATACTTATCTGCGATGTGATTTTTTGTATCGTAGATTTTGAATACAAATGACGAGGAGGCTGAGCCTGAGGAGGCAGCTCCACCGTTAGATTGATTTGCTATAATTTGCTATAATTATGTATTTTAATGTTTTAACTTTGGGATGACTGTATTAAATCTCCTGTTGGAGAATTTGAGTAAAACTGATTTATATTATTTTAAAATTCTGGTACTTAGTTATCAATTTAATTTATCCGTTACGACTTTTATTTTATACTTATCACGTGTATACACACTTTTAGCACTTGACGTTGGGGTGCGTGACCCTTGTTGTCATCATCTCGACTCCTCGATTCACGTGTTTCCGTAAGTGGGAGTTGGGGGCATCACAATAAGGGTGTGAGAAATGTGAATTCCGGATTAATGTTTTAGAATCCGGATACCAGATATTAGATCTGGTACCAGACCATATTGATCAATTAAACAGGATATTTAAAATGTGGACTCCGGATTTAAATTAATCTGGATCTGGAATCTAGATCCAATATCCGATTATTCAATTTTTAAACCGGATCGAATAAAAAACCGGTTCGAATGATTTGTCGAGACGAAAGTGAGTCGTGACGAGGAGAAGCGTCTCCCAGGATGCTATTAAAAACATTCGACAAAGATTTTGGGGGCAGAGCACTCACCAAAGTTCGGTTTCGGGAACAAAACCACAGATCGATGTTTGAAACTGTCTCTAGCAGTCCACGCAACTGTGCTGCAGCAGATTATTTAGGAAAGCATTTAAGGAATAAAAAAAACCCAAAAATTTGTAAAAGTAAAAACCAATTACCAATATCAACAAAATAACCTTCAATCGCTTCAGATGCTGAGGCATTTTTGTCCCTACGATGGTGATTTGCTAAGAAAGGCAGCAGAGATGGACGATGTAAATCCCCTCGCCCCAGAAGATGAGGAAAAAGAAAATCACAAAACCCCCTTCCCCCCAAAAAGGGACAGACTTCAAGTAAAAGAAGCAAAAAATTCCCTATTTAAAACCAATAATTATAAGTAAATGAAAACATAGGGAAGATTGATATACTAAATTTGTAGGAACAAAGAAAACAGAGCAACAATAAATATAATAAATACAAATTCAGAAGCTCAGTTGCGACCTGATCTTTACATTGTATAAGATTTCAGTGTATACACGTCATGAAAAGGAAAAAAAGAAGAGGAATTTCGATTATCCTCTTAGACAAAAAAAACTATAAATTTCAAAAAAGGAGATGAGGATGAAAACTTGATTTGCAACATTGTCTATGGGTTGAAAAGATGGTTTTGGCAGAGGCATTTCCAACCCAAAGGCTTATAATTGGTGTAGCTGTTGCCTCGAGGTGATGCGTCAAAGAACTCCATGGGAGCGGCTCGAGCCAGCTTGGCTGGTATGGTGGGCACCTGAACCGCCATGCATGGGTGGCACTCGTTGCACTTGTTGTGGCAGCTCGGAGGTGTCGATCCCAGCCTACTTTTCTCCTCAAACAACCACCCCTGATTCTGAACACCACCACCCAAATTCCATTCTAATCAAACAACAGAAATAAACCCATAAAATCACAGACCGAAAAAACAATTATATACAAGAACTTACCCCAGGATCAGAACTTGGAGGCTGTTGTTTCTGCTGGTTGAAGGAAGAGGCTGGAGAGAGAAGAAGATATAGGACCAAAACAACTAATGTAGTGTTGCAAAGAAGACATGAATTAATTGAATTCCTCATAGTCATTAGTGAATATGATCATTTCATGTCACCATGAAGTCATGCCAAGAAACGAGGATGTAAAAATTAACTACCTTTTCCCAGTCCTAGAAGCAACCCAAACCAAGATAGACTGAGATAAGTCTTGGGGTTTTTTTCCCCTTCTTTTTCCTGAGGATTCAATAGAGGGAAGGAAGGGGAGATGCATAAATGGGTGGTTTTGGGGGGTGGGGTTCTGACCACAAGGGGCACCGACCGAGTTGCAGACCAATGAAAGGAACAACACAGAAGAGCAAAACAAATTGGAGGAGAAAAACAGCACAATGAAGGACCATTGGCCACAATTCTGTTAGGCTAAAAGAGGATCTCTATATAATATATATGTGTATACCTTAGACACATAAACACGTAGAGATTATATAAAAACAAATTTACAAATTAACGTGTATTGATATAGTACATCAAATTATAAAATCATTTCAATTGTAAAATAAATCTAATAATTTTTATAAAACTACGTCAGTTTATAACATATTCATACATCTATACATATATATGTACGGCTGCGTAGAAAGCGAAAGGATCGATGCTCCTTATCCCAGTACATACTGAGGGGGTAAAATTAAAGAAAAAGTTGGGGGGTACGTAATAGTTAAAACGAGCATTTAATATGGCAGGCTCACTTCTGTTTCAGTTTTCGGAATTCAGAACTTTTAGGGTTGGACTGCGAGTGATTTTAATAATTAAACAAGAGGGAGAAAAACGAAGATTTACAGCCAGAATATCATAAATAAATTAATAATTATTTATTAAAACATGACAAATGTTTGTTTGTGTTCATACAATATGAATGATAAACTCTAACTACGAGGGTCGAAAACAAAATCCGGCACCTAAATGCTGATCATTGCCTTCTTCCTTTCTCTCATTACTCTTCTGGTAAAAAGGCTGTCAGAAAGCAGTTTCAGAATTAATTTTTACAGAATATCATTATATTTTTTGTCCTTTTGCATGTCTTCTGATTCTGTGCAGTGATTTTTACAGATCGCAATCGGCCAAAGCTGCCAACAGATGGAGAGTGAGTTTTCATAATGCAGTAAGCAAAACCAACGTAAGACCCTTTTATCTTTCTCCCTCCTCCCACAGAACTGTACCAGCTGCAGGAAAGAAGAAAAAGAGAAGAAAAGATCACTGCAAGCTGCATGCTAAACTTTTCACTTTCTGATATGGTTATAGTCCTTATTCACAGTTTCGTGAAACTGTGTTTACCATAAAAAAGAGTGTAAAAAAAAAAAATTGTTCTCTGCTCTCATGGGTAATATTTCTTTTTGTTTTATTTTCGAGAAACTGGGTACGTATGGTTGTGATTTTCGGAGTAGGGCTTTTGTTGGTATTATGTCTCATGAGAAGGCTACCCTCCGAATCAATAACTACATCATACAATTCTTTACGACTCTTTTTATAGACATTGTTAAGATATAATAAAATTTATATTTTTTTTATTAACTTAAATTTATAAAATAAATAATAATTTTACATGATATCAGAATACATATTCTGAATTTAAATTCTGACTCTATATTTTATGTCTTGTTTAATTAAACATTTCACTTATTAAACATATTAATTGAGAGAAAATCTGACCTATAAGTGATTAAAAGTGTTAAAATATAATAAAATATATTTCTTTTCATCAGTTTAAACTTTTAGGAGAAGTGACGATTTCACAGACATAAACAGGTATGGTGAAAGCTTTTCGCATTAATTACCATAAAAAAATTTAATTTTATTAAAAATAAATTAGATCATTCAATAGAACAAATTTATATATATATATATATATATCTACAGCAAAGCCGTATGCCACTATTATACTCATGACGGTGTCGTATGCCATTACTATACCCATGGTTGTGCCATATTACACTACAAGAAATATTATCATTTCCGGCAATTAAAATCGCTGCTAATACCCATTTAATCGCCGCAAAAAGTTTTTAGCAGTGATTCTACTGTGCCGCTTGTTCGACGCTATAGAAAAGCTGCTTACGCTTTTAGCAGCGAACTGGGAGAATCGCGGCAAACACTTCAGTATTTGTAGCAAATATATTCACCGCAAATAAGAAATTCTGCACCGCTAATGAGCAAACCACGTTTGCATATAATCGCTAGTATCAACTAATTGTGGCGCCACATAATCGCTACTAATAGAATTCTAAATGCCGCAAAAAAAAATTTTGAAGTACCGTGTAATTTAATTTGCAGCGATTAAATCGCTGGAATGCTGGAAATGGAAGATTTTGCAGCAATTTTTTTTTTTTTTCAGATTTCCTGTATATATCTAATTCCAATCCAACATGCCCATAATTCACTCCTATTCGTTTGTTTGTTTGTTTTTTTTTTTTTTTTAGAATAAAGAGTTTCTACCCAAACCTTTCTCACACATAAATTAAAGTTGCGATTTGCTAAATTATGAACAATTACAATTACATTTACTTGTCTAAAAACAAAACTCACTTTCCATCCATTTACATTTAATGTCATCAAATACAAGCCTTTTAAACCGTAGCTTAACATATAGTTTCAACATTGGAGAATGTACCCATCCCTCCCTCCATCCAAACTCTTCTTTACATCATTCCCTCTCTTTCTGCTTCTCTTTCTGGACTGTGATTCCTGCATTGTTGCAGAAAATGTGAAAGCAATTGCATGTGAAGAAGGAACAATCAGAGCACTAACGCGGAGTTACCAAAAAACAAAGATAAAAACTAGTATATATCCCTCTACTAATTATTAATGACTATCCTTGTCACATCTCCTTCTCACTTCACATTTCATCATGTCTAGCTCAAACCACCCTATTTCCTCACAATAGAATCCAAGGACCTAAGCCAAGCCAAGGAGTTTCCTTGTATCGATTTGCAAATATATGAGTTTTAAAATGGACAATCATGATATAAAGTATACGGAACCAACAAGAGAAAGCTAACCAACAGCCTAGGCAAGTTGATGGGAGCATGGTCAGGAGCAAACAAGTTATAGAAATAAGACTTGATGGCTGCATATGCCAAAGATAGTGGACGCATGGGCATGGGAGTAGTCATAAGGGATCCGGAAGTCCATATATATACAAGCATGTTTAATGTCTCACAAAAAGAATATAGCCTCTGTTTCTAGCATTTTCTTCTTTCTAGCATAATGTCAATTGCAACAAAGATTGTTTTATTTTCTCTTTTATTTTTAAGCAGTACTGATGTAAAAATAGCATTATACTCTGCCATTTAAATAACCATTATCCATTATGCTCTGCCATTTAAATGAACAATAATTTAAAAGGATGAGCGAAAAGAGAAAGAATAAACCTTGGCAAATGCTATGGCCATCCAACCTACATTGTCTAACTAAAAATATAAGAGTTGGAACGTATTGGCAAAAGAAAAAGATAAAGTAAGGCCAAAAACAGAGAAAAGTGAAGAGAAACTTACAACCCTTCTCCCAAATCTATTAGCTATCCTTCCATTTAATAATGCACCTATCATTCCTCCAAGAAACAACATCGAACCAAAAACGGAAAACTGCAAGGGAAGAAAATTGTACAAAAGAAATCATAGGCAACAAAGTGAGTTCTACTTAAACAGTTAGTAAGATATAACATAAAAGATGAACATCAAAGGGCCAAGAATGAACATCAAAGGGCCAAAGATGAACGTATATTATCATTCCTTCCATTATATATATATTATCATACCTTCTAAGTCAAAGATGAACGTCAAAGGGCCAAAAATAAGCTTCTTCCAAATATTGTAGCTCGTATAAACCCCAAAAAAAATATACCTTCCAAAATATTAGAAAAACCAATTCATTGAGCCTCCTGACGAGACTCGAAGACGGGTGGTCGAGCGGCTAGTAACTCCCGCAGCAAACGGTCTATTGCCTCGTGTCTCTCCTTAATAGCAGCTAGCTTTGTCTTCATTGCCTCCATCTCACAGGTGGCTGGCTGCTTCAGCTGCATTCCTATGTTTTTCAATCACCGCCAAATGTTCTTTCTCACGAGCTAAGTTGCGTTGTCTTGTAGACTCTGGGATCACCATTTCTCCTAGCCCTCTTGCGTAGCCTGGTCTATGACCAAGTACCTCTCTAAAGACACTTGCGGCTGCTTCATTAGTTCGTTTCTCTGGTTCTAGTGCTTCGTATCTAGAGGGCTAGGAGAAATGGTGATCCCAGAGTCTAATTATTCTGCAAGTTAACATAATTAAATGATTACTAAATATGTCACATTTGTATCTAATAATTTCATGTTAACCAAGCATAATATATAAAACAAGCTTTGGTATTAGTAAATAATATTAGTTATCAATTTTAAATAAATTCTCACATATGCAAGCTCGGTGGTTTCCGTCACAAACTTGTCGTTCTTCTTGGACCAGTGGGTTGCCTTGTAAAAGTCCACCATAGTAGTGCCTTCAGCACACTACATGTGTATATAAGTGTACGAATGTTATTCTATGAACCAACATAATGTAAAATGAAATATAAAATGGTACTATTAAATAACCATCAAACCTTTATTCTAGGGCCCGCATGAAGGATTTACGACCACTTGTGTGGTTAACCGGCGAGAGTAATGTATCTAAAGTGTCTGTCTCCGGCTGTCTACTCGAAATGGGTTCGTTGTTTGGATCAGACTCCAGGATTGGGTCCACACATGCCGGCTCACATGGATGACTCAGAGGCTGGGTCAAGTTATCTGGGCATTCACTTATTTTTGTGCCCCGTGGCCGGCTGACACGAGATAATGGACGAATCCAACGTACCCTACCACGGATTCCTCGGCCGTGGGCTCGACCACGCCCACTATCACCCATTTGGTCACCTACATGTAAAAAGCTTTAAATATTAGATCATGAGTGCTAACACCAAATTATGATTTTCTTTTGTGCACCTGAGATGTAACAATAACAAATATGATCACTATATATACATACGTACCCTAACTAGAATTGTCAAATGCACTTTTATAGGTAATTCATATAATTCATTTTGAACATGCCATCATATACATACAAAAATTGTAAACACACTTTTATATATCCATTTACATGCCTACCCTGACTCAGACTCTTCACCGGTGGATAATTCATCATCATCTAAATATTCCCAATCACCATAAACATCTCCGGAGCCAGATAGAACAATTTCATCATCAATTAAATCATCCAAATTGCTTCCATCAACAGGAGGCTGCACATGATCTAGTAAATCTATTTCGGTAGCTTCTATATCAGTCCTACTAAGTGGAGTTGATATTGGACATGCCCCACAATGCAAAAGTGGATAATCAATTGATTGATCATTTTCTTGATATGCATTATCATCACTTGATGGCTATCACTCTCGTCTAAAGCCCGTTCCACAATAGGAACGTCATACACATTCTTATTATTGTATGTTTGTACCACATACCAGTTACCCTTTGTTCTCAAATCTCGAATGTAAAAACACTGGGAAGCCTGACATACCAACACGAATGGCTCGTCTTTATACCATGTTTTGTCTATGTTGACACTAGTCATATGGTCGTCTACTCAAACTCCCCGTTTCTTATCACTAGTATCAAACCAAATGCAACTGAATAAGTACACTCAACGACCTCCCATATAACGTAACTCCACAATCTCTTGTATTACACCATAAAAGTCTGGATAATTAGTATCTTGGTCACCAATTACCAATACCCCTGAATTTTGTGATCTCCAGCGAAGCTCACGTTGCTTCGTATGGAACCGTTTACCGTTAATAATGCATGAAGCATATGATGCAACCCAGCGGTTAGGACCACAAGCTAACGTATACAAATCAGCCGCCACACTATGTTGGTTGCTGCCACGTTGGTCCTGAACCTACAAAATCGTCCACTCATATGAGTGAAATTAGAGTAAGATTTATTCTAAGTAGAAAGCACAAAGTGGAGCTATCTTACACGTCTCTTGAACCAAGTTGGAAACTCGGACATGTGCATCTGATCGATACCATTGGGGTTTGACACCTTGCATTTCTCGTAGTGCTCCCTGAATTTTGAATAACACAAATGGAGAGTCGGCAAATAATAGTTAATTACGTATAGTATTATGGATAGTTGTAGCTAATTACGAGGAATCCATAAGGAAGTCGTGGTTACTTACTCTAGATAGGGTCCAATCTCAACACAGTTGTTAAGCACGTACCATATGGTTGAAGTATGACGTTTATCTTCAAATTGCACATTATTAGAATTGCCCAAGGGACGAAGTTTTTGAGTGAAAATTTTGAATCCATCAATGTTATCCTCTATAGAAATACCGTCGATGTTACGGTCCAGTCGATTAAACTTTGTTTCAACCTCTTGGAGATAAATCGAGCAAAATGTCAAACACTCTCTGTGAATGTAGGCTTCTGCTATTGAACCTTCTGGACGGGTTTTATTTTTAACATACCGCTTGAACTTACCCAGGTACCTCTCGAATGGATACATCCACCTATATTGAACTGGACCTCCGAATATGGCCTCACAGGGTAAATGAACAGCTAGGTGCACCATAACATCAAAAAATGATAGAGGAAATATCATCTCCAATTTGCACAGGATGATGATGATGATATCTGCTTGACGTTGGTAAAGGCGATTCGCATCTAGCGTTCAGGCGCACAACTCCTTAAAGAAACTGCTAAATTCAGTCAGAGCCAATGCAATATGACTCCGTAAGAGCCCCCCTACAGCAATAGGCATTAGTCTTTGCATGAAAACATGACAGTCATAGCTTTTGAACCCAGAGATTTTGCAATCCCGTATAGATACACAGTGCGTGATATTGGAGGCGAATCCGTCTAGGAATTTCATTTCAGCAAGCTACTCACAAAATTTATTCCTTTCACCTCCATGAAATGTGTACAAGGCAGGTGGCATTGTAACACATTCACTTACACACTTTAGGTGTAATTCTTTTCTGAAGCCCAAAAGCTCCAAGTCATGATGGGAATTTATACCATCATTGTTTTGCCAGGAATGTTCATTAAAGTACCTAATATGCTATCAAAAATATTCTTCTCCACATGCATGACATCTAGATTATGTCGAAGTTGCAATGTTGACCGATAAGGTAGGTTGAAGAATATGCTTTTCTTTGTCCAATTCAACTCTTCTGCAGTGCGTTTTCTCTTCCTATCAGACTTACCAAATCATGTAGTCTTTAGGAGCAGCTCCATATGTACCTGCCCTTATGTCATCTAGCATATCTTCCATGTCATCAATGAACCCATCTTCAACTCCAATATCTCCAGTATCATCACGATTTGGACCGTTGTCAATGGAGGGTAATGTTTCCTCTTCTCCATGAAATATCTACTGGGTGTAGTTCGGATTTATTCCCTTTATATACAGATGGGATTCCACCTCAAATATTGACAAGTGAAGATTATTTAAGCATCTACGACAGGGACATTGAATGCGATCACTTCCTAAGGAATGATTTCGTGCCATGATGAGAAAATTCCTAACACCTTCAGCGTATGCAGGTGACCCGAGTCTATTAGGAATGTTCATCTAGCTTTTGTCCATCTAAAAAAAAAAATGCAGAGAGATTCATCAATAGTATCTGTGACCTCTATATTCCATACTTGCAATAACGTCGGAACTACGATACGTGAGCTCTGGATTTACTACTACCACAAGAAAGTCAGGGGTCTTTCATGCCATATTGGCGTGATATACAATCATTTATATGTGATTTTTTACTTAACAAGTGCCTTTTGTTTGTTTGGAAATCCTTTTAGTGGCTATGGATGGGCTTGGCTGCAGACTTTGAGAGAGGATTCTGTGGACCATTTGTTGGCTATGGATGATATATATATATATATATATCTATATATTCCACTTTGTCATCCCTTCTTCTTTCAATTTTATATTGTTTTGCTCCTGCTTTTATAAAAATATTCCGATCTACTATGTTTTTCATCTTTGTCATTATTTCTTTTTGGATGATTAAATAGATTTAAAAAAAAAAAAAAATAGCATCCAGTATAGAAAATGAGGAACAAGTTTTGAAAAAACAATGAGGAACAAGAAATGAGAAACTTCATTTTAAAAAATTATAACAAAGAGGGAAATAGAAGAACATGCAAGTTGAAACAAAGAAAAAAAAAATCCAATGTCCAACGGCAACAAAAAAAAAGACCATATCAAGGTACAATAGTCACATAAAAAATTGCATATCTAACTAAACCCTCGGATCTGTAAGAAAAAACCAAAAGCAGTAGACAATGAGAAAGAAAAAAATATAGAAATATAACACACTTGTTCTGACAAAATGTGTAAAAATATTAAAATAAAAAATAAAAAATAAAACCCAAAGAACTTCAGATCTGAAAAAAGATATGCTAAAAAATGTGTAGAACTAGTTAGATCTGTAACGAAAAAGAAGGAAAAAAGCCAAATATAACAAAAAAAAATTAAAAAATCACTTTTTTAAATGTTGAAGTACGTGGCTCATCCATTTGTTGGCTATGGATGATATATATGGATGATATAAAGTCAAGGGTCTTCTACTTCTTTCTAGTTAAGGCTGATATATATATTTCCTTCCTTTTCATTTCTTTCCCACAAATTAATTATACTAAGATGACAATTGACATCTCTCAACCATATACCAACATACCGTGAGTAATATGGACTTTTTAACCAACATAAATAATATGGACTTTTTAGCCAACATAAAGAATTTCTAGCATCGCCCGATCTTGCAGGCAGGCAACTCTTTATTCAAAAATGAAAATGCCCATATTTATTTAAATTCATAACATATAAACAATATATATATATATATAAGCTTGAAATCATGCAGCTCATTACCGCTTCAGAGATCATTGGTTTTGAGATAGTTGGGTTGATCAAGGGGTGTTTATAGTTCCCGTTGTTGAGATAGTTATCAAATCTTGTCTTAAATTTAAGACAGATTTTGCACTTACATTTCAAAGCAATCATCACAGAAGAAAAAGAAAAATACAAGTCTAATTCAAATTGAAGCTCACATGTGACCCTAAAATCATCACCATCAGAAGCAAATATAGCATTCTGTATCTAAATAAATGTCCCATTTCACTCAATAGCATTCTATTGAGGTAACATATGACATTAAAACCAGAACAGAGTTTTGCACTTACATGTTTAAGCTATCATCAATATCCATTCCAATTAAACCTGTGTATGTTAGTCTTGTTGGTTGACATATGTAATGGACAATACAACATAAAGATGTTGTTTTGTAGCAGTGTGGTTGATTTAGACTAAGCATACTTTTTTATATTGCTCATATTCTCTACCTGTTCTGAATGAACAGAACAGCTTATTAAACAAAACATCTAGTCTATTTAGGAGGATATATATTTATATTTTCTGACATTGTTCTATAGTAGAAATTAAAGATATGGATAAAAAAAAAATCATGAGTATAATGTTTTGCAGCCACAAATTAATACAAAATTATTTTAAAAAACAAAAACAAAATGCTCAAGTGTCTAGACTTTATTGATATGAGGTGAGTATCATTACTAAAATGATGCAAAGCTACAAAACAGAAACATAGCAAAATAATTACATATTTGGAAGTGTAACTAACAAAAGGTTGGAAGCAAACCTAGTAGAGCTGAGGTGGCCCTTACAGTGTTTTAAGATCTAACATCACCAAATATTGGACTGATTGACCTCAGGTTGGTCTGGAAGCTCCCTAAATAGACAACCGATATCACAAGATCACTTGAGGAGAAATAAACTCATGATTAAAACAAGATCACAAAGGTTGACTGCACATAGACCAATATCTTTTGCGAAATAGATGAATATGCAAGATGCGAGTGAGTGCAAATGGATGAACAAAAGCTGCCCAAACTAAACCCTAGACACTATCGAACTCTCAATATGTTTATACCGTACTTAAATCAAAAGCTCTAAGCTATTAAACAGTTTCAAAGCTAAAACAAAACTCTTACCCGGATTTGGTTGGGGCCAACGCAGTGGAGACAAGGTGCTAGAGGAGGCGATTTGTAGCGGTGAGATCGCGGCAGTTCTCGGTGGAGGGAAGGCGTGGGTTTGTGCGATTCGCAGCGAGGGAGGTGTTTTGGGCGTTTGTTTCTCGGGAGTTCTATAGACTATCGCACGCTGTTTGGGAGGAAAACTCAAATGAATGGGGGGAAATAAGGGAGTTCATTCGCGTGTAGATCATTAAAATACTTTTCCAGTAAAATATATTCGCTGCAAAAAAAGCGAGGTAAAGCCGAAAGTCCTTGCAATGAAAGATATCGCCTTGACAAGTCTCCCTACATTTTGCGGCACAAGAACTCGTTGCCTTGTATACTTAAGTTGCTGTAATAAGTACCGTGACTAATTTAATTAAAATTTATTCGGTGAAAGTGAAATCACCATTAATACTTCATTTTAGCAGCGATTGTTTTTGCAGGGAATGTAAAAATGCCGGAAATAATAATATTTCTTGTAGTGTTATCAGAAAGAAAACAAAACATCAGAATCATAATTTTATTAGAAAACAAATTCAAAATCTCATGTCAAAGTTTTAAGGTGCTTCATCATATCAAAACCAAGTATCGAACAGTTTCAAATCATTTCATATGTTCAAAATAAATAGAAACAAAACATCTTCATTTATTCAAAGCATACCTTTAGATCTCATGAACCAGAACATTTTTATTTCATCAAAACAAAATTTTTCAAAAAAACTTCTCACATAACTAGCTCATGTTTACACTAGTCATGATAGATAAATACTTCCTTTTATAAAAATTTCTTGCATATGCAAAACACATATCTAAGATTGTTTTCAGATCTCTTTTTCAAAAGAAAATATGCATATTTTTAAAGTTAATCTCATTTTATTTCTTTGTGCAAAGCTAGTATATAAATCCCGCTTACTTAAATTTCTTAACTTTTTAGAATTTTTCTCAATACAGTTGAGCAAAATTAATCAACACCTATAAAAGTATCACATAATTACTATAAATTTTCAGTTGAACATGTATTTTGATATTCAAACTTGAAATGCCAAAATTAGCCTATCTAATCCCTCAATACCTAAAAAATTCTTATAACCCTAAAATACCATAAATCCCCAAATTCCTCCTTATTCCCTTAATATCTTCCACTAAAATATTAAATTCTAACTTACTGCTAAAAATTTAACACTAGCAAATATAATTATAGCAAAATCTACTAAAGTAAACAACAAACTTTTATACAGAAAAAAAAATTGCACTTACTATTACTTTATAAGATTCATAATATAAAAATATATTATTACTAAATAATATAATTTAAAATCTTTGTTTATTTTCTATATAACTTATAGACATAAAAATGAAATCCTCTTAAAACACACACAGATTTAATATAACACTCATCAAAGTGTTTTAGTAAAACAACATAAAGTGCATGGCTTTGGGAAACACGGGAACAACAGAAACTTAATTTAAGCTTCCTAATCTAACCATGCAGTAGGCATGCTCACCGTGAGGGGAAGCTGCAACAGAGATTAGTCAGAGCTGGGTGGCTGCTGTGGGAACGCTAGGGATCTGGGTGGCTCTACATTGAGAAAAAGAGAGTGATGAGAGAAAGAGAGATTATACAACGAACAATAGGAAATACTCAGAGGCTATGCATGGGGAGGCTCGGTGCGGGCTTATCACGAGGGATATAGCAACTTAGGCTGGCGTGAGGTTCTCGACAGCGCTTTTTGTGCAGTGTGGTGACGAAGGGGTATGTGGGCTAGCAAAATGGCTCGTGGTGGGAAGCACTTTCCTTGCTTCAGTGTAGTGCAAACAGAGCACCCACATCCAAAGTTTCTTGATGGCTGGCACGATGGTGGTCTGAGGGAGGAGCTGATTATTATGAGTCTAGATTTACGAGAATGAAATGTAATATGCCAATGTGATGAGTGATTGAATATGTGAGAGCTGTAATTTGAAAATGGAAAGGAAATTGGATATAGTATTGCTACGGGTTTCTTCAAGAGTCCTTATCCTAAAGAAAATAACAACTATTTGAAAAAATTAATTCAATAAAGGAAATACTAGATCCATATTCACCCTTATCATTGGGGTGTCAGGATTTACAAAAAGGACGAAATATCTGTAACCTCTTTTAGCTAAAATGGCACTCCAACTGCTAGTAAAATGGCACTATTCCACTATTTTTCATTCTTTACTCAAAACACGTCATTTCACTAGCCCTAAACGCAGCAGCTCCTTTGTTAACTAAACGACACCGTAATGCACTAGTAAACATGATGCCGTTTTGAGATCAAACATAAGAACACTCATAAAACATGAGCTCCAAAAGCTTTAGTCCCAAGCTCTCCTCCTTTGGTCGTGTCCCGAAACCCACATACCTTCCTCTGTTGAACAAAACCTCCATCCCCTTCCCTTCCATAGATCTGAGCGCCTAACAATCCCCCCTACTTAAAAGAACCTTTCACACAAGGTGTGGGTAACGTTCTTGAAGCCTCCAGAGCAATTCCCAAGTATTCTCTTCGGAAGAAGCCCCAATCCACTTGCAAGTATCTCAATAACAACCCATTGCCCCCACCCTTTTTAGTCGTTGATCTATCACCTTCTCTAGCTCCGGTTGAATGTCATTGTTCTTGTCGATGGGAGGCAGTGTTGAAATGGTCTAGATTTGAGATCCAAGCTTCTTCTTCTACAAGGAAGCATGGAATACCGGATCAATGTGAGACGAAGAGATAAGACCCAAATTGTATGCTCTTGTATCGATCTGTTGAAGCACTTTGAATGGGCAGAAAAATCTTGGTGACAACCTCAAGTTTCGACAACAACTTCAGGTTTCAGCACCACATCACTGAGTTCTGTCGATAGGGTTGTAAGTGTAAGTACACCCCCAATCTCAAAAGTCCTCTCAGTTCTCTTTTTATCTGCAAAGAATTTCATCATGTTTTGAGCCCACTCAAGTTTAGTTATTAACAACTCTTTAATTTGTTCCCTTGTTTGTAAGAGTTAGTCCACTGCATCCACTACTGAAGTACCCGGCAAGATTCTCGTAATAGGTGGGGCCACTTTTTCAGTTTGTTGACTTGACAAACATCAACTCTCTTATTTTTTTTTTTTTTGATGTTACGTTTCATTCCTATCCAAAAAAATTCTCCCTTAACCCTTTGATAGATTTTTAAAAAAATCTATATGTTCAGCTTGCGGGTCCACATGCAAATACTCCAAACCTTGTTTTTAAATGTTGAACTAGGAACCAATAAAATTCTACCTCTTAAGAATAAGCCCCTGCTGGAAAGTGTAATCGGGAGGTACTGAAATGTTGTTCTGCAATTTATCTAACAAATTTGCCAACTTAGCCGAGACCTTTTAACTATTTATCCGCTCACCAATCCATTCAATTGTTGGAAAGGTTACTAAGGCTAAACAACCTTCCCTTACTTCTTCCGCCTCTAATCTTCTAGAAAGAGTATCGACTACTTTGCTTTCCTTGCCTTTCTTATATTCAATAGAGAAATCATAACCTAAAAGTTTCATTATCCACTTTTGTTGTGCCACTTTACCAACTTTTTGTTCTAGCAAAAATGTTAAAGCTTGCTAGTCAATTCTAACATTTAACAATAAAAGACTGACCTAATAAGTAAAGTCACCAACGCTACACTACTTTGATTAAGGTGAACAACTCTTTTTCGTATGTAGATAGCAGCGATGCTTTCCCTTTTAAGGCATTACTCATATAAGCCACAGGCCTACCTTCCTGCACCAACATGACCCCAACCCCCACACAACTTGCATAAAATTCGATCACAAGAACTTTAGGGAAGTTCAATAACCATATAAATGGAGGGTTTGAAACAGCCTCCTTAAGGTGTTGAAAGGCCATGTCGGCCTCAAAATTCCAACTGAAATAATTCTTTTTTAACAAGCTCTTAAGAGGGACTGCTATGGCCCCTTATTTCCAGATAAATTTTCAGTAATAACCCATCAACCCAAGGAGCCCCCTTATTGACTTTAAATTTGTGGGTACAAGCCACTCAAACATTACTTGATCTTGGAAATATTTATTTTGACCTCCTCAGCAGATTTAATATGGCCCAAATAATGGACCTCTTCAACCTCGAAATTACACTTTGAACCTTTCGCAAACAATTATTTTCCCTTAACACCTCAAGCATCATTTGTAAGTGAACCAAATGGTCAGCCCGTGACTTGCTATAAATTAGTATGTTGTCAAAAAATACCAGCACAAAACGCTCAAAAATGGCTTATATACATCGTTCATCAGCCCTTGGAAGGTGGCTGGTGCATTTTTTGAACCAAAGGACATTATAAGAAATCCATAATGTCCTTCATGTGTGCAAAAAGTTATTTTCGCAATATCTTCCGGCACAACTCTAATCACCATATTATAGATCCAATTTGGAGAATACCACCGTTCTAAATAACTCGTCCAACAACTCATTTGTAACTGGCATAAGGAATTTGTTCTTAACCATTTGTTGGTTTAAGGCCCGTTAGTCAATGCAAGGTTCCAACTCCTATCGGGTTTGCAAACTAAAAGCACTAGTGAGGAAATTGTATTAGTGCTTGGCCTTATGACCCCTAAGTGTAAGAGTTCTAAAACAAATTTCTCAATTTCAGATTTATGAAAATGAAGATAATGGTATAGACAGGGTGATACGGGCTGAGACCCTTGTTTAAGTACAATTTTGTGGTCTTGTAGCCTTGGGGGTGGCAATCCCTTTGGCTCATCAAAAACCATAGAAAAATCTACTAATAAATCATTTAAATCACTGGCCAAACATTGCTAGTTCTCTTCCCCATAATCGGTTACCAACTGCAATAGCAAATTCATTCCACAGCAATTTCAAACTTCCTTTAATAGATAGAGCACTAAGGGGCAATCCCAACAAATTCATAGTTTTTCTAACCCATAAAATATCCACTGATAATTGGAAAAAATTTCACAGAATCCTCCCAAGTGTTTTCAACCATTCTAGCCCCATAACACCATCACAACCACAAAGTTGCACAAGGTAAAAGGAAGTTGAGAATTTATTACCTTGGACTGCAAAATCCATCTTGGTACAATATCTCATGTTGTTGACAAGTTGGCCATTAGTAACTTCCACAGAAAGCTATTAAGAGCCATCAATTTGTAAGTAGGCCCTTTTAACAATAGATGGCTCGTGGAAGTTGTGAGTAGTGAGTACTCCTTGATTCAAGTTAAATGATAATTGGAATTCCTTTAATTTTGCCCTCCAAATGCATAGTGTTAGCCTTCGGAGTCCTTACAATAGCATGTATAGAGTCATAAAACACCTATTCTCCTTTTTCCTTTCCTATTTCTTCCAATGCTTGCAATAGGTAAACTTTAGGCTGTTTACATACATGCGAAGGGTTCCATTTCTTGTCACAACGGTAACAAAGACCCTTGTGAATCTTCTCATGCATGTGAGATGAAAATGCTTTTCTAATGGGTACAAATGGCTTCAGATTCCTATTAGACTCACTGGTTTTGCCAAATGAACTAGAGCTCCCCTCAATCGATAATGAAAACTAGTCATAACTAAGTTTCACCGATCTTCTAGAATTTATGAGATTCTCTTCTTGTATCTTAGCCAAACCAAATGAAGCGTTCAAGTTAATGGGACTACGCTTACGAATAGGTAGACAGACACTTCATCAAGTTCATGGTTTTTGGATAGCCTTTTGATTCTATTAGACAAGGACTCAAATAGAGCCTTATAAGTAGCCACTATTGAGGTTTGCTTAAGGTATGTTAACACCTCCATGTTATCATCATACGTTGTGGATCCAAAGCATAGTTGCAAAGCTCTAGTAAAGGGTTCCCAAGTGATAAAAAAATGCACTCTCAAGTGCATCCTAATACCAAGTTAATGCTTCTCCATTCATGTGATACGTTGCCATTAATAGGCGTTGTGGTGCAGATGTTTTTTGATAATCGAAGTACTAATTAGCTTTAAATATCTAGGTAGTTGGATTCTCACAATTGAAGTGTGGAAACTCAATTCGAATGCCTCTGGCATCTCCTCACCTCCCATCATGGGGATTCTCCCTATGCACTTTGAGCTCCTAGTCATTTGGAGGGCCTCTTGGTGGAGTAAGGTTCTGATTTGCCAAGATGGTGTACAACATATCACCTAGATTATCCAACTTGTCATGAAACTCCTGGATATTTGTTGTATTATTGTCCACTTGCCGCTAAAGAAGCTCTTGCTGCTACTTAGATCTAGTGCTCTCAACCATGGAATCGTGTTGCTCTTGATACTAATTGTTATGAGTCTGGGTGTATGAGAATGGTGAAATGTAATATGAAAATGTGATGAGTGATTGAATATGTGAGAACTGTAATCTAAAAATGGAAAGGAAACGGGATATAGTATTAATGCTATGGGATTCTTCAAGGGTCCCTATCCTCTAGAAATAGCAACTGTTCTGATAGATTAATTCGATAAAGAAAATTACTTGATCCATATTCACCCTTATAGTTGGGTGTTAGGAATTACAAGAAAGATGCATTATTTGTATTCCTTTTTATTCTTTTAGCTAAAAGACAAGCTAGCGCATGAGTGTAAACAACTTCTTAAGGCAATCCATCTACTAGTAAAACGGTATAGTTTCATAATTCTTCATTCTTCACTCGAAACACAACACTTCACTAGCCCAAAATGCAGCAAATCCTTTGTTAAGTAATGACATCGTAATGCCCTAGGAATCAAGAAGCCATTTTGAGATCAAACATAAGAACACTTCAAACACGAACTTTAGAAGCTTCAACCCCAAATTCTTCTCCTTTGATCACGTCACGAAACCCACCTACCCTGATTTGTTGCTCGGACCTACATCCTCTTCCCTACCACAAATCCGAGCTCTTAACACTACAACGTGATGGTTGAAAGCTATTGGTCGTTCATGGAGAGCGACAAGTTCATGGGGCCCGTCTGATGAGAAGATATGGTTTGAGGCATGGTTCACAGTTTTTTTTGGGGGGGGGGTGGTTACGCAATGGACGAATGTGGAGGGGTCGTGGCTTTGTTTTCTCTCAGTTGGCTTGATGGTGGTGTCTAGTGGCTGAGGGTGGTTAGAGGCTTCACGTGGGCTATAGTGTAAGAGACTGCATGAAGGAGCTTGGTAGGAAGATCTCGTTTGTGGTAGTGGTTGATGACAACGAGTCCTCTTGCGATGTAGGGACTAGCTAATTGTCGTGCATGGAGTTCTAGTAGGCTTGGAAAAGGGTTGCAACATCTATGTTTTCTTCATGCATGAGGAAAGAGCAAATCTATATATAGGAGTTTGAAAATCAAAACATACAAATGAGGGAAAGAGATATGATGAACGTGCATGAAGGGGAGTCTGTGAGGTTATTGTATCTCTAAAAACCCTATGGTGCAAGTAGGCAACCACTTGGACTGTTCAGAATTTGTATAACATGTGAATCATTTATTCTAGCATAAAAAATGTGCATGTAAAAAAAATACACATGCATGTCCTCGAGGCCGAGGGGGGTGGCGGGAATACAAGTTCTCTTGGGGCCTAGGCTTTTGGCCCAGTTTTAGATATTTGAGCCCACATCTTTGATAATTAATAATTGGGTTTCGGCTCACATTCGAACTAGCCTAACTCATTCCATGAGTCGGGCCAAAAACCAAAAAATAAAACTACTTGGTCCATGAAATACTAACCGAAAATAATCTAATTATCAAGCCTAATAAAAATCTATAGAAAAAATCTTCTAACCAGCCAAATTGTTAGGAGGCTAAAAACAGCCTTCAATAATTTTCTTGCCACATATCCCACCCATGGGCTAACAATGGACCTTGTTGCAGACAATCACAAAAACCCATGAAAGTAAAATAGGTCATCCCCGTTTGCCCAGATCCCTCACCCTTCTCTTCTATTCCATTTAAACCACCAATAGACCATTTAAATGCATTTCTGAATGCAGGAAAGGTGATGCTAGAGAGAGGAAGAAAGAAGAAAAAGACCAGCGGTAAGAGAGATAGAGAAGGTGGTGGCAGTTTCGTGATGGCAATGCGATTTTTCAGTGCCAAAACCTTTGGTTTTCTATCATTCTTTTTTTTTTCTTAATATTTTGGGGCTTGTGCTTAATTTTTGTGAGAGAAATGATTTTTTGTTTTTTATTTGGGGTGATTGTGATTTCAAAATGGGGCATGGAAGAAAATGATGAGAAGAATGGACAATTTTGGTTTCATGGGTTTTAGGGCAGCACAATAGTAAAAGAAGACGACAATGAAGAATGTAGAAGGAGTTTGTTCACAAGTTGCAAGGGTAGAATGGGTTTGTTAGCAGGGAAGAAGATTTTGTTTAGATGGATTTTCATCAAGTGTAGTATTCTGTAGTTATTATTTCCTCAAACTTCATACTTGTCTTTATATAAGTGAGGGGTTTTTTCTTCCACATCTTTAGATGAGCTAGTCAGTAGCTTTTCTCAAATGTATTCTCCATCATTACAAACTTTGGGCCTAAAGCCTACTCCTAAAATCACTCATCAAACTCCAAGTGGACCTTTCATCCATTAAACAAAAAGAAATTCGAGCACGAAATTTTTACAGGGTTTAGAAATTACATTTGTAGTCAAGGACAAAGTAAGAAGTGTACAGAGATAGTTGGAAAAAAAACCACAAGACCTTAGCGTGGCTATCCAAAAATATTCCATTTGATCAACTTTGTTCCTTGCATCAAAGTTGTCAACTAAAATTCCAGGCTTCATTTTTGGTTTTTTATTTTTTATTTAATTTTTTTTTTCTCTTGGTCAATTTATACAAACCCCTTTTAAATTATTATCATAAAATTTGCCATCATCTTTAAGGGGGTGTTTCGTAACAATTCTCATCTCATTTTATCTCATGTCATATTATTTGTATCTTATTTTCTTCTTAAATATCACTCAAATACAAGCACTTTCAAACTAATTACTATAAATTTTTTAAACTAATAATTACAATTTTTAAGAACTTGCAAACAAAAAACAATTCAACCTTTTCAATCACAAAACAAAAATTATATTAAAAAATTGTATTTAATAATATTGTAACTTTATAATATTTTTTACTCCACTTTTTCACTCTCATTTCCAAAATAAAAAAAAAAAATGCTTAATTCAAATAATTTCACTACTATTTACAAACCATCTTATTATTATTTAAAAATATTTCATCTCGTCTCATTCTTCAGCCATTTTCTTAAATCAATGCACCTTCATTTTTCTTTAAAATGAGAAAATTTTACTTAAAAATTCTCCAAAAGAAAAGATATCCCATTAAATAAAAATAAATAAAAACATTGAAAATGAAGATGATAGCTTTCGGAAAGAATACTCTTTTAAAAAAAGAAAGATGGTTTAAGGAATAAGAATGTTTACAAAATAATATAGTGTAAATAATAAAAATATAACATTTTAGGATTCTCATAATATTTTAAATTTAATCATGTGTTTTGATTTGGATTTTTTTATTTTCTTAAAAAATATTTTAAAAAGTTTTTGTTTTTTTATTGTATTTTAGTTTTAACATGATGTTTTCATATGTTTTCATTTTCTTGGCTTTTAAAAACTTTTGATTTTTTTTATTAATTTGATACACACAATTACCCTTTTCACAATCATATATTTTTTTATTGTTATTATGGAGGGGTAGATTACCATTGTGTTCTCTTGTAAGTTAAGGGAATGATTAACCAAATCGATAGTTTGTGAGTGATAAGAAATGTAGAACCAGAAATCATGCTTCGAGTTGGAAAAACATTTCTCTATTGATTGTGGATGTTTATAGAATAATTAGAGAGTATTTATAGATATAGATGGTTCTACATATAGAAAGTTATGGTTACTATTAGTTGTACACGATGTGCTTGATATGAGGCTTGATTTTAGAATCCATTTCATAACTGTCAATGCTCCCCCTCAAATTAGAGCATCAAGGTTTGTAAATTATTAATACCCAACTAGGATCTCAAGAAGACAAACAATTCATGATCCAAAGGTTTTGTGAAGAGATTAGCCTATTGTTGGGAAGTTGGTGAATAAGTGGGAGTAAGAAGTCCAACATGTGTGAATATGGTCATGCACAAAGTGGCAATCGATCTCTATAAGTTTGATGCGTTCATGAAAACTCGGATTACGTGCAATGTGAATGACAACTTGAATGTCACAATGAAGTAGTACAGGTTGAGGATGAGAGATTGCGAGATCACGAAGAACAAATCACAGATTCGTAGCCATGTAATCTCTTAAGAGATGTTGTCCATAACACAATATCCAGTTTCAGCAAAAGAATGAGAGACAATGGATTAGTTCTTTGCACGCCAAGAGATAAGGCTATCTCCAAGCTTGACAACAAAGCTCGTGGTGGACTGTCGAGTCATAGGACAATTGGCCCAATCGTAGTCACAATAGGGAGATAATTGAAAATTGCAGACTTGAGAAAAAAACAAGTCATAATTGGGAGTGGTCTTCAAATAACGAAGTAAACGTAGGGCAGCTTGTTGATGTGGCTAACTGATGTGACTCACGAGGAGGATGCACAAACTAGCTCAAAAGATTCACTGTGTAGTCAATATCTGGACATCAAATGGTCAAGTAAATTAGATGGCCAACCAATCAGTGGTAGAAGATTGGATCAGCAGAAAGAGCACCATCAGTGTCAGTGAGCTTAACATACAACTCCAAAGGAAAGTAAGCAAGGTGAGAACCAAGTTGACCAGCATTAGAAAGGATATCTAGAATGTATTTTCGTTGGTTGTTAAAAATCTCAACAGGTGACCATGCTAGTTCAATGCCAAGAAAGTACTTAGGATTCCCTAGGTCTTTGATCTTGAATATAGTAGCCAAGTTAGTCTTGAGGACTGTGATAGTGGGTACGTCGTTGCTAGTAATAAGAATGTCATCGACATAAATTAGGATGACGGTGAACACGGTGCTCATAGTCTTGGTTAAGAGACTATGATCATCGTGAGATTAAAAAAAACTTATAAAGATAAGAACATAAGACAGTTTGGAGTTCCACTAATGAGAGGCTTGCTTGAGACCATATAAAAATTTGTGTAAAAGGCAGAATGCTCTCTCTAAGGACAATAACCGAAAGGTGTATGCATGTAGATCTCTTCATCAAGATCACCATGAAATAAGGCATTATAAACATCCAATTGGTATAAAAACCAACTTTTAGCTATAGGTATAGCAAGAAGACAATGAAGTGTAACAAATTTAGTATATGGAGAAAAAAGTATCATGATAATCCAAACCTTCTACCTGGGTGTAACCCTTAGCAACCAACTGAGCTGTGTGGCATTCGATGGAGCCATTGTCCCTGAGTTTGATTTTGTAAATCTATTTACAACAATGACTTTTTTGTTAGGAGGGAGAGGTTCGAGAGTCTAGGTGTGCTTTGCTACTAGGGCTTTGATGTCATTAGCCATAACGGCCCACCAGTAAGGAAGAAGAGCAACTTGAGAATAAACCAGGTGACATGAGAATACTCGTTTACAATGATAATAAAATAATATGCACCAGAATGAGAGGTTGTAGCATATCCACCGACCCACCCATATATTACAATAAATACAATTAAAAGGTGTAGCACTTTTATTTTCAAACAATGAAAAAGGTAAACTAGTATTTTTAGAATGAATACATATCACAATGAGCATTTTTATTTAAATCAGAGAAGTCTTTCAGAGTACAAGGAAGGGAAGGATAACCTAAACCAATATGCCATTATGGGTGAGCAATAGAGTCGGTGTGAAAAGCAAGGGCTGATGCTCGAAAGTGATAAAGACCTCCACATTTCTCACCCATTTCAATCAACTTCCTCATGTGTTGGTTCTAAAAAATACAAAGGGATGGAGTCAAAAAAGCAAGGCAAGATGATTGTTTAGTAAGAGACTATGAGTGGTTTGTGACATGGGTAGCATGTGGCAAAAAAATAATGGAGGCCACATGCACTAAAGCACCCGTGTCAATAAGCCAAGACAGAGAGGGCATAGAACCAGTTATAGATCAAAAGAAAAAAAAAATAGAGATCCCAGAAAACTGATCTGTATTGTTTGGTTGAAAAACCCCATCAATTGGCGATGTTGCTTGATGGAGAGACCATCGACTACACTTATAGTGGAATGAGAGGATGCCCAAGATACTGTGTTGGCTAAAGGGTTGGAGAAGCGGTAGCGGCAATCTTTGACTTTGGCTTGGAGTTATTCCAATGGGCTGGGTACCCATTAATCTCATAACAACTCTCAACCAGATGACCTTCTTTTTCGCATTTGATACATTACTTGCCGTTTCTTACTCTGTTGTGGGTCTGATTAGAAGAGCGAGCAGTAGCAATGACTATGCTATAGGGTGTGTGTAGGAGCGGTAAATGAAAGTGGTGCTATGTCTCCTCATGATAAACAGTTGCATAGGCTTTGGCAATAGAGAGTAGGGGGTCGAGCTAGAATTTGCCTCCTGATGTTGTTGAAGGAATCATTGAGGCTCATGAGGAATTGGAATAAATGTTCTGTGTTTTCCTTTGCTATGGCATTTTCTTGAGCACTGGATGTGCAAAAAAATAGGTCTCTGTAGAGTATGCAATTCATCCCAACACCCCTTGATGGTGTTGTAGTAGGTAGTAACAATCATGGAATCTTGATGGAGATTGACAAGATCACGCTTGAGGTGAGACAACCGCAAGTGATTGCTTTGAGAGAATCAGTGTTCTAATTCTTTCCATACTTTAGATGAATTTTGACAGTGGATCAAACTTGCCTTAGAGATTTGTCGATGGAATTGAGTAACCAAGAAAGAACCATGTCACAGCACCTCTCCCACAGTGTAGCTTGGAAGCATCTGTAGGTTTTGTTAGAGTGCCATCAATGAAAATAAAGTTTATTTTTGGCGTTGAGAGCCATATGCATGGAGCGTCGCCATGAGGGGGTAACCAAGGTTGCTCCAGGGTTGTCGGCAACTATTAGGAAATAGGGTGAAACGAGATCACTGATAATTTGGGATGGGGTTTGGGTGGGTGGTATAGCCACTAGAAAAAAAATTTGCAGAGGCTTTTTAGAGATCCCAAAGGAGATGCTCTGATGCCATGATAAGAAACAAAGAACCAGAAATCATGCTTTAAATTGAAAAAATATTTATCTATTGGTTGTGATTGTTTACTGAGTAGACAATATTTGTAGAAATAAATGGTATATGGAAAGTTTTGGTCACCATGAGTTGTACACGGAGTGCTTTGATATGAGGATTGATTTTTGTAATTCATCTTATGACTGCCAATAGTGTGATTACAGATTGGGTGCAAATTTTTTTTTTTTTTTCTTTTTAATTTTAGCAGCCGTAGTGATAATACAAAACTAATAACAATCATATTTGACAGAATTCAATAAAAACCATTTTTTTTTCCAAGTTCACTATAGTCTATAATGATGAAGAATGCTCAATGCCCCCAACATCTCTCTTTATTTATGTAGAAATTGTAGAAATTGCAAGCAGTTGCCCAGTCTCTAAAATTAGTTTTAGGACCCAGACAAGCCTGTTGAAATTACCAGAATTTGGCCCTTACAGACCCAGACAAGGCATTGATAACATCAGCTGCAAATAATTTCTCCTTCCATTTTAAGTATTGGAGCTGTGTCTTTCATAAATTCAGAATATAATGCACAATGGTAATTAAAAAAAATACAGTTAAGAACAAATGGGATGAGTTCACAATGTAATTACAGGAGATAAAACATTATCCGGAATATAAATAACAAAAACTATCCAAATTTATATTCCATTGCCGTGTTTCCTTCGACCTCCAAAGTGGGGATTGAAGTTTCCTAGAGCTGAAAATGTCATAACTAAAGTAACACCAACTGCCTCAGACAAAAATTTGTTTCTGTCAACATTGGCGAACTTCCTTCAGCATATGTTTGGTTGAAAATGATAAGTTGTTTCCCTTGCTTGTATCAAAGCTTAAATTTGTTGTTTCCTTCTTCTTTAACCCCTCTTCAGCCATATTGCATGTTTCAATTGTATCTTGTTCTCGGTCTTGTACCTGTTAGGTTTCCCATAGCTTCCCGTTCTTGCCAATTGCAAGAATCAGTTCAAGTTGTTTTTGCTGCTGCTCCTATAGATAACATTCATTCAAAAACTCAGTATACAATCATTTTAGCCCCATAAATTAAGTTCAAGAAAACATCCATAGTTCTTACCATCAATTAGATCACTACACAACCTTTAAATAAATGATCGAGATATCAATAGGAATGACCTCACACTCATATATAAAAGAGAGTCCAATCCTGATATCAAATCTGGTGAAAAATAAGTCATCAAACTAAAACATATAGCCATTGAATTTAATATAAAATTGTGTTTCATATACCTGCATGGCTAGTAGCACCTTTTGAATTTCACCAAGCTCCTTTTCCAGAATCACTTCTTGTACTGCTAAGGTTTGAGTGGCCTCCGTGTTCTTTTGAGTCAAAGCCGCAGTCTGTAATAATTGAACCAAACAGTTCAGGATCAGTTGAGTTAGGATTGATGCTTGGTTCAATTGAGTACATAAAAAAAAAACACAGAATCAGGAATTGAATTAATTGAACAAGTTACCAAAAATCAAGGGATTAAGGCCCAGTGTGAATTGAGTTCATAAAAAATTGAGATTGGGATTGAGTGGATCATACTACTGCGGGTGATAGATTTTATGGCTTGATGACAAAGTCCCCTTTGTAGCGATAACACTCTTGAGGTTTGGAGAATGGTTCCTTGGTGTTTGATGTGGTGTATTTAGAGGCACCATAATGCTTGAACTTTCAAAGATATTGAGATGACAGTATTAGAATTAAGAACCAGTGTTCAAATCTCTTTATGTGTGGATGGCGATGCATAATAGCTCGTCACTTTAGCTTTGTATAATTCATGGATTTGTGGTCTTTTTCTTCACCCCTCTAGTTTAAACTGGAAACAGAATTAGTTAAACTATTAACCAAAAGTCAAAGTGATATAATATTATATCACCATATACAATTCCTCATGCCAATATCTGGTTTAGCCAATTTAAGTCCCAACCATGTTAACCTGTCATACAGCTAGGTCCTGTACAAAGGCTAAGAGCATATGTATATTCCTGAATTCGATCAATGTCTACCATCAACTTACAAAAAGTTACATATCCTCCTAAGTTCAGAACTGTCCAACGTACAAAAACATGCATTCTAGTGCTTGAAGTTCCTCACTTCAGGGACAAGAGCCAAATTGCTGATCAGTTGGCTAAAAGTTGGCTAAAATGGGGTCTAAATGTACTTTTAAAGAATTTGTGTCTGTTCACGATGTTCCTCACGAGGTTAGACAGCTGGCTTGACTTAGGTCACATGTAATTAGCTTGTTTTTATGGATGGAGGATTGCGGAGTTGCTTATAGTGGTGCAGTTTTGTATGCTTTCTATTTATTTATTTTTCTCATTAAGTGTACCATGGCTTAGCTCACGCCCTAAGTGAGGGATGAATAGTTAGAAGCTCTTTAAAGAGGGGAAAAAAAGTGCCTGTAGCTCCAAACCAGTGGTAACTCCTAAAGTAAGCCCCACTTCAAGGCTCAACAAATATAATTACACAAGCCAACCAACGGAAGTCCTATTGTGAATATCATCAAATATCTACATTCCCCCAATTTATCTCTTATGAATTCATAGTCTACTGCCTTCAGCTTAAAAGTGCATGCCAACAATCCATCTTTATCAACCTTATTTTGAAATTCCTAGAATCCAAAATAGCCCTACATGACCCCTATGTTGTCAGCTAAAACCAAGATAATAATAGCATACACAAAATACACTTTCCTTGAATGAACTATTTAAGCTATGCCAAAAGAAAAATTATTTTAGTGCTTATCATTTGTCCTATGGTTTGCGAGTATATTCTGCAAGTTTGTATCAACATTTCCTGCCTTCTTCAGTACCAAAAAGAGACAAGAAAAATGTAGGAGCCAACATATTTCCTAGGTTGAAATCAATTCACAGCCACAATTCTCCCTAATCTTCAAAAAGATCAAATAGAATAGAATCAAAACTGGCTTTGAGTTTCAAACTAGGTCAGGAAATCAAACTTGACACAAGTATAGGCAGCATCATTGATGGTGCATCTATCTACACTGAAATCCATATCCACATTATAAAACGCACCACACCAGAACCGAGAATGAAAACTATATTTTCTGCAGTTTTCACTGCATTCTAGAAGTCACCAAATGTTACCACCCAAACTGAGAAGCCAGGAAAATTTATTCTAGTGTGTATGTTATTCGGGAATTATGCTCGTATCTTTTACCACAGAGTGGTTTAAAATTCCAAAAGATCAGGCAAATGTCATACAATTTAAGGACTATGATATTAGTCATAAGAAGATAATTACTCAGTGCTGGTGCTGCAAAGACAAGGGATTTAGGAGCAGGGGGATGTGGATACAATCAAGATTAGATTAGCATGAAAACTCATAGGGCTTGGCTCAAGTGGTAAGAGCTTTGGTCTTTGTGGTATGCCCCCTTGTCTAAAGTTTGAAACCTTGAGTGCAAACAATTTTTAGGGGCCACCAAACTGAGAATTTTTCCTTGAATTACTCAAGGTGCACTTGTGGAAAACTCTTTGACGAGGGTATATGTGCAGTCACAAAGATTAGTCGAGACTTCGTTCTGAACACCCAATGCCAATGAAAAACAAAAAAGTGATTAGACCAGCTTTGAACTGATTCAATTATACCACTGGTATGAATAGACAGGAAAAACCATTTTGTCTTGATTAAAATCAACACATTTTGTGTTAGTTTTAAAATCAATTCCCCATCAAAAATGAAGTAAGGTTGACTAATCACTTTCTGACTGGGGCTCTATATAACATCTTAAAAAGTGTTGAACAGCTTTTAATTCAATTGGCAATCGCTGTGACAGAGCCAGATGCTACAAGCAAAAGCAAAGCAATTTATAACTCTGTCAAATGACCAAACAAACCATGATCCAAAAACCTGTATAAAGCAATTTAGTGCAATAGCTCCTCATCTGTGAAAAGTGCAATGCCAATCTGATCATTAACTTAACTTCTCTACTAATACGTACCTAGTCAAACATGATGTGAACGAACGTCCTCAATAATTAATTCATTCGTTCTGCTATCTTTTCTTTGTGATCTCTAGCTCACACTTCTTCCATTACCAATATAATTCCAAAGTTTCTCACATAATCTTCGCCACTTTGACATTTTTTCAAGTGATTATATGATTTTCCAGGCTTTTCAATATGAAAATACGTTAAGTCGTTTTTCAATGTGAAAATACGTTGAGTACTTGAATTTCTTTTTCATTTCATTGAACCACGTAGTTTCTAGCAAAGATGCCATTCGATCCCACCATCCAAATTAGCCCCTCAACACCTAAACGATAATAAACGGAAAATCACTTTTTTTCTTTTTACACCGAGGTTGAAATAACTATCAACCTTCAATCCCCATCTTCAAAAGGTTAAAATAAATTTAACCAAACTAAGAGCAACCCATGAATCAGCATAACTATTACCTCAGCTAAGGGCTCCTTGAGAGCCTTGCGGGTGACCCGAAACCTTATCCCCAACTTCTCAAGCTGCCTCGACAAGACCCGAATTATAGTCTCGGAGCTCCGCAAGTCCTCCTCCAATTTCTCGACCCTCTGCAGCAAATTCACGTGCACCCCAGCC
The DNA here is from genome assembly GCA_036559045.1 of Platycarya longipes. Lineage (NCBI taxonomy): Eukaryota > Viridiplantae > Streptophyta > Magnoliopsida > Fagales > Juglandaceae > Platycarya > Platycarya longipes. The sequence continues at coordinate 17,176,507 of CM071792.1, read as the reverse complement.
TTCACTGTCTCCCGACACACGCCCCTCCACTGCCGCCTCCGAATCCACGCGCCGATAGCGGCCCCACCCGCTAAAAACACGACCCCCCACACTGAAACCCTGTTTCCCATTTCCATCAAAACCGCCTTCTTCGAGCTGGAGAGAACCGCCAGATTCGCCAGGAAACCGATCGAAATGACTGCCACGGACGAAACGAGACATAGCAACTCAGCAATCGAAAGTAAGGAGTCTAAACCGGAACATCCGAGTACATCGTCACTCCGTGCGGCAGCTTGGGATCCGCAAACTCTGAGACGAGTCGGGTCGTGGGTCTTAAAGAAAGCGAGATTAAAAGAACGAAGGGATAAGTGGGTTAGGTTTTGAGGGGAAGAGAGGCAGCGAGAGATGGGCGGGGGAGAGAGAGTGCGGGTATTAGGAGGGGAAGAAGAGGTGGTTATGGTGAAGGAGAGGTTTTGGAGAGCTAGTGACATTATTCTTTTTTCTGCGGACAGTAATGGCTATGAGAGTGTGTGGCGGTTTCAGTTGGTCATCAGAAATGTAGTGGATAGGAATACGGAGGACATTGCTAGAGGGTTCTTGGAATCTGGGGGGCAGATTTGGCGACTCTCCTTTGACGGCTTTATACGGTTCAGAGTCCAGGCACAGAGGAGAGACAGAGAGAGAGAGCGAGTGAGAGGCGCAGGCGATGTATGCGATGGTTTTGCGGCCTTTTTCAGCTCGGCGCGCGGTACGTCAGCTGTACACGAGCCCATTCGACGTTTAACGGTAAAAGGGCAATAAGAAGGTGACGTGGCCGAGCGAATGGCTGTTAATGTCAGCCTACACAGGCCTTGCAATTTGGGCCTTTTATCGAGAATTGTTGCTTATCATTTCTAGATTGTATTAGTATATAATTTTTTTTATCTTATCTTTTTATTTAAATATATATTTATTTATACATAAATAAATACATATTTAAATAAAAACTTAAAACTGATAAATTACATTTTTTTTTCTTTTTTAATAAGAAGCAAAGCATTGCATTCATCATAAAAGAAAATTATAAATAATGAAAATCCATTCTAACAACATTTACAGTACACTCAAGAATAGAATGAAATCACATTTTAACATCAGGAATATATCATGCATTTCGTGCAAGATAATGAGTCCCTCGATTTCTTAGCCTTGGAACATAAACAACATCATAAGTCTCAAAGTAGGAAAGTATCTGCTTGACTTCAGCAATGGGATTTCCCAAAGCATGCATAGATGAATCCTCGAATTGAATAGCTTCGACCATTCTCAAGCTATCACTCTCCAAGAGGATCTTGGGTCAGCCAATATGTAAACTAAATTGAAAACCACACAGCATTGCAAGCACTTCAATGGCATCAGAATCTGTCACCTCGGCTTCAGCCTTACTTATAGCAAGTAGAACCTTGCCATGCGCGTCATGAACCACGGCCCCAATGCCAGCCTTCTTCAAATCATAGAACATAGCCCCCATCAACATTAAGTTTGCAATAACCTGGTGAAAGGACTTGCTAAGAATAGGTTCTGAGCATGAGGTTAGGGGTGGTTGAGCTTGCAGTTTCCTTCATACTAAGCAAATAGAGTGCATGTCGAGTAACCTAGCTAGGCTCTAGTTTGATCTCCTCAAAAATCAGTTTGCATCCCCTATACCAAAAGGCCCAAGCCAGTGCAAAGAATCTGTCAATCAGAGCTTGATCTTCCTAGTTAACAACCAAATGGATAATGTTAGTCACACCCATATTAGGCGAGACTTGACTGAAAAAAGGAAAATGAATAAGCCATGAGTCACGGAGGTCAGGACAATGAAACAAAGCATGCTAAACATCCTTTTGGACTGCTTGACAAAAAGCACAAGATAAATTCAACTCAATCTTTTTCTTAGCCAAGTTTAATTTCGATGGGAGACTATCATAGTAGATCCTTCATTCAAACACCTTGATTTTACTAGGAACGCACATCTTCCATATAGCCTTACATAGTCTATTAGCTTGAGGAAGTGTTGAACAACCTATTGCATGTTGCATAGACAGATTTGTTTGCAACCTGTAGCCACTCTTAAAAGAGTAGATCCCCCTCCTCTCATGCCTCCAAAATAATTGATCCGAGTGGGTGCCAGGGCTTGAGGAGACTTTAAGAACATAAGAGGTTAGTCTTGGATTGAAGATCAATCAATGAGAAGACATGTTGGGGCTAACTTGGCAGATTCAAATCAATTAATTCATCCTATAAAGTTGGATGGCCAAGTATCCAAACATCCTTCCAAATATCAATTGTAGTACCATCCTCTATACGCCACTAACATCCCTTGATTAAAATCTTTCTAGCTTCCCAAATACCTCTCCATGAAAAAGAGGAGTTAGAACCCAATTGAGACTCAAAGAAACAACAATGGGGAAAGTACTTGGACTTATAAATCTGGGATAGTAAAGGATTGGCCTAAGTAAGGATTCTCCAAGATCATTTAGAAAGAAGAGCCATATTAAAAAACTTCAATTCTTTAAAACCCAAACCACCCTTGAATTTAGACTGACATAAAGTTTTCCATTTAACCCAATGAATCATTCTTTCTGCACCCCTTTGACCCCATCAAAATTTGGCTATCATTCTCTCTAAATCCTTACAAAAATCAGTGGGTAGCATGAAGCAACTCATGGCATATGTAGGGATGGAAAAAGCCACAACTTTGATCAAAACTTCCTTACCCCTTTGAGAAAGAAGTTTCTCTTTCTAGCACTGCAATGTCTGCCAAATCCAGGCCTTAATCTTAGCAAATGCAGCCCTAAATACTTCTCATATTGCTTAGTAGATTACACCCCCCATAAACCAGAAATTTGCTGCTAGACAAATTGAGGAGTGTTGGGACTGAAAATCATTGAAGTTTTACTGATATTGATTTTCTGACCCGAAGCTAATTCGTATTGAGAGAGAATATCCAGTAAAGCCTTAGAGTTACCAACGTTAGCTTTACAAAAAAAATTAAGGAATTATCTACAAACAGCATGTGATTAACCCTAGGGGCGCCTCTACATACTCTGACACCCTCCATTGATTTATTCAATGTAGCAACCTTGAGTAAAGCAATCAACCCCTCAGTACATAAAAGGAAAAGGTAAGGAGAAAGAGGGTCTCTTTGCCTAATCCTTCTAGAAGGCTGAAACTTCTCAGAAACGGACCCATTAACCACCACAGAGAAAGTAGCAAAATTCACACACCCCATTAGAAGGCTCACAAAACAAGCAGCGAACCCCATCCTCAATAGCACATTTTTCAAGAAGTCCCACCCAATCCTATCATATGCTTTAAACATATTGAGTTTGAGAGACATCTAGCCTTTGATCCCCTGCCTTTTATTCTTTAAAAAATGAACTAATTCATAAGCCACTAAAACATTGTACGTTATAAGACAACTCAAAACAAAGGCACTTTGAGTTTCAAAAATAATAGAGGGGAGGACCCATTTTAGCCTATTAGTAAGCACTTTAGACACTAGTTTGTATATCACAATACACAAACTAATAGGTCTGAAATCTGAACCAAGGGAAAGAGACTTCTTTTTAGGTATTAGGACAATGTGAGTATGGTTAAGGGGCTGTGTAAAAATGCTAGAATTTAAAACCCCTATAATAGCAGCAAAAACTCATCAGATCGAAGGCAGGATGAAGCACTCGATTGCCCTTTAGGACTAACAATATGCTGATATTTTTTATAAAAGGCAGGAGACATACCATCGAGTCCGAGGGTTTTGGTTGGGTGCATGGGTGCATTTGGTGTAGTGCTTTGAGAACCTCATTAGAAGAAAAGGGTTTACATAGCTCCTCATTCATCTCAGCAAAAACCTGAGAATTTATCCCATCTAACACTTCTCGAGCACCCCTCTGTGAAGAAGCTAAAAATAGCGACTGAAAATACCCTTTGATATGCATCCAGTTGAGCTCCCTAAAGCCACATACCCCTGTCATTAAGGATTTTAGAAATTTGGTTCCTCTTTTGTCGATGAGAAGCTTTAGAGTGGAAATATTTAGTATTTTGGTCACCACTATGCAACGAAAACACCTTAGAACGTTGCTTTCATAAGAGCTATTCTCTTGCTAGCCAGACTTGCACATTGTCTCTTAACTTATTCTCTGTTTTCACAGGCTCATTTCCTAATGAGGAGGACTGAATGCTTCTAATCTCTATCTAGCTTCAACCAGCTCCTTCTAAACATTACTAAATGAATCACGGTTCCATTGAGACAAATGTTTCCCACACTTGGAGATATTATCCAAAACAGTAGACATACCACCATTTAAACCCCCACTTTCCCATGCCAATTCAATAAACCTTTCACAGTTAGGATTGCCAATCCACATTGGTTCAACGCAAAACATCTTTTTCCTCTTCTCTGGTGGATCGAGGCCTTGAGTATCCAACCAAATAGGGTCATGATCCGAGTAGGTAGCGGTTCCATGCTGAACATCAGCATCTTAGAACAAGTCTCGCCATTGAGTGTTTGACAAGAATCTATCAAGCCTTTCTCTAACAAAAACTCCCTCTCGGCAATTACACCAAGTGAAAGGGTGCCCTCTGAACCCTAGATCCTACAGTTGGCAATAAGCTAGCATGGAGCAAAAGTCTTCCATCTAAGCATCAGGTTGTAGGCCACCCCCATATTTCTCCCCCAGCAATAAAATCTCATCGAACAATACCCAAGCTCGATCAATAGATGATGGCAGATTACGAATTAAATTCCAAACAAACTCATAGAGATGTGTTTCCGAATGACCATATATGCCAATAATAAACTAGTCAAGAGTACTGTTATGATCGTGCTTGATAATAACATGAATATGATGTGAGGAGTAACTAATTACATGCAAACTAACCTCATGCTTCCACAACAAAGCTAATCCACCACTTCGGCCTCTTGAATCAATCGTTAAGCAATTACCATAGCCTAGCAGGAACTTGTACCTCTCCATCTTCTGAGACTTCAATTTGGTCTCCTGTAAGAAAATTAGAGCAGGCTCTTCACTCCGCAACAAGTCACGAAGGGTTCGAAACCCCCTTGGGTTCCCAAGCCCACAAGGGTTCCAGGAGAAGAGTTTCATGGCTAACAGCGGGGCTGCTCCGCAACCTCCGCCGATCGGTGATCATCGTCATCCTTGTCCAAACCCATAAGAAAGTAAAAGGATTTTTTGGATTCTCTCAAATTGCCATGCTCGATCTCTAGGGCTTCCCTTTTCTCACAAAGATGAATTGCCAAGGCTTGTGAGGGAGGTGTTGAGATAAGTTTCTTCTTATGCAAACTGGGCCAACCACGTCTACACCCTGAACTAGGCCCATTAGACATAGGCACCTTGAATGGGTTTTTGCCCAAAACATCTTTGAAAGCCCGTGGTTACAACACAGAAGCAAATCCTCCTTGGTCCATGCATATGGGCTTTGTAGACGACACCACTTTGGTAAGCGCAAGGGTGGTCGAAGTACCCACCTTAGGCCCATTGATCGTGTTAATCCCACCACTGGGACTTTGACACCTAGTCGACAAAGAAACAATCCGCAGCTCTTCATTCAAAGTTGTAACTGTCTCTGCCTCAGCCGCTCATCCCCTGTTCTTCGCCCCTGATTCAGTGTTAATCGTCATCGGTGCCGGAGGGAACACCATGCCGATTCCCTGCCGATAAATAATTATTTTTTCATTTTATCTCAAACCTGTCGATTTTTTCTATTTTTAAGTTTTTTTTACTTTTTTTACTCTGATGGTTTTTTTATTTTTATAATGTGTAGTTAGGCCTCTAATGGAGTTGAGCCAAGCCGATTTTTCGCTTGTCGAACTCGGCTCGACTCAACTCGACTCGAAAAATTCAAACTCGAAATTTTTATTTAATCATTGTTGGAGTTCGACTTGGTAAACTAAATTCTCATTTCAAGTTCAGCTCTAATTGTTTATTTTCTATTTTTGAATAAGATTTCATAGTTAGTTAATTAGATAAAAGAATATAAATTTAAATTTTTACAATTAACAAGTAGAACCTGTATTAAATTTATATAAGATTTTATAAATTTATTGTAATTAATATGTAGGTAGTTGATATTTTTCTATAATATATGCCTATATAAATTATTAATTATTAATTATCAATACATACACATAATATGATAGCATATATCAATTTCAAATATAGTTCCCCCATACTAGTATATGAAACTATTAAATCTTATTAACTAATTATTATATAAATTATAAAATATAATTATAAAGCATAAGTAATTTGGCTATATGTTATATATTTAATTATAAAAGTGTTATGCTTATATTATTAGTATATTATTAGCTAACTATATATATATATGTATATATACATAGGTGTATGTATATCTTTATTTGTAGAGTAATGCTTAGGGTACACGACCTCGTATACCTTTTACGGAATTGGTGATATGTTGAAATATTAAAGAAAAATATATTTAAAAAAAAGATAAAAATATGATGAGTGGCAAACAAAAATAAAAAATACGAATAGTTAAATTAGAAGATGCATAAAAATTACTTTTATATATGACGTGTACGAAAAGGGTACACAATCCTTGTACAAATAGGATTTTTGTTATTTGTATATAAATAATTTTTAAATGAGACGAGCTAACAAGTTGACTTAAATATAGACGAGTGAATCTTAGCGAACCTTAATCGAGTTTAATTGAGTATGTATCATATACTAATCATGCGGACATCTACTTTAACGGTTGATTTTTTATTTTTTTTCACAAGTCGAGTTTATTCAAATTGAACTGAGCGAGATATTGAACAAACAAGTTCATTTACAACCCTAAAATGTACTTCGTTTATTTTATGTATTTTGATTTTACTTTTATATTTATTCTTTCTAATTTCAAGGTTTTTAATCTTTTTAATTTCTTTTCAATTTTATGTTTTTAAGAATTTTATTAATTTTATGTTTTTTTATTCTTTTTATTCTCTCTTTAACTTTTTCTTTTTTATAAAAAGTATATTGCATTTATTAATAATGTATGTTAGAACTGGACTTGAAACAAATATTACAAGCTTACCATAACGTTTATAGCTCTTCATTACACAAAAGTAACTGATATGGTCTAGCCCTTATTATAAACCTCTACAAACCTCCAAAACAAAGTGAAACCAGTTCCTACCTGTTCTATGACAGAGTAAAGGACCTACTCTATGGACAAAAGTCCTATAAACCCACTCTACGGACCAAAGGTCCTAGAGACTAAGTGTGTATTTTTTAATTAAACTAAAACAAAATACATAACAGAAATAAAAAGATTTGGAAAAAAAGAATTACATCTTAGAAAGACATATATCTGCATTTTCAACCTTAGAAGAAGACTAAAAACATCAAAACGAGCAGTTGTGATGGCATGTGAGTAACACGCGCTGCTCTTAGACGATGGCAGACAGTCAGGTCCCACGAAGCGGGAGGTCTTAGACCCCATCTGAGAGATCGGCACCTGAGAGATCGGCACCTGAGAGTCTTGCGATGAGGCTCGTGGAGGACCATGGATGTTGGAGCATGGCCACTCACCGTAACCAACCTAAAACCAACCAAAACTCACTGGTGAGATCTGCAACCAAAACATAATATAGAAGAAAAAAAGAGAAGGGGGTATAGATGAAGGGAGGAGGGAACCCTTGGTGGAAACCACCAGAAAAATATTGAAACCCACAACCCCGAGTTGAAAAGGTAAAAATAGAAAAAAACCCAAAAAAGAAAAAAATGGTTGAAGGGAAGGTGGCAGGGGGGGCAGGGCTACCCCTTCCGACAAGTTCTTCTCTTTGAGTTCTCTAAGGGGGGAGAGAGAGAGAGAGAGACTTTCCCATTTAAATTCCTTTATTCTTTTTATTCTCTTATGGGATAGTAAAAGAACCTTTTAAACATTTGGTATCATGAAATCATTTAAAATTTAGGCCTCAAATGGATACACAAAAAGATAAGATTATATGTAAAATCTGTTAATAGAAGTGAAATAATTTATAAGTATTAGTAAAGTAGTTTGAATTAACATTTTGAAAAATATTTTGGCCACAAAAAAATTATACAAAAATAACTCTACAAGTTGATTTGACTTAATGTATTACGTCAAATTGTAAAATTACTCTTATTATAATTGACCTAACGGATTACATTAAACCGCATTAATATGTGAGTTCAATTTTGTATAATTCTTTTGCGTCTAAAGTACTTCTCTAATATTTTTATGGAGTTCTAAAAAATGAGAGCAAAAAAGTTAAATAAAAACTTATAAAACTAAACGAGCGTTAGAATATAAGTTTCTAATATTATATTTGTTTTGAGATTTGAAATTGTATTGATTAAATATAAAAGTCGGATTTAAAATTGAAAAATATTTATATTTGAATGCTATTTAGATGTAGAGATGAGATGAGATGATTTCAAAATTTTGTGCAACCAAACCAGACTTTAGTATCGTGGGCCATTAATATTCTTGATAGCTTTTAAAACAAGTGATAGAGAAATAAGATGATGTAATAAATCTTTGGCTTTTTAACTAGGCACTCTCTCGTACAAGACTTTTTTTTTTTTCCTCTAAAATTCTTCTCTAAAAAAGTAGATCTTTTGAGGAAGATATTTTAGCACCCGTCTTCTCTTCCTCTCCCTTTTTTCCTGTTTCTATTTACTTTTCTTACTGTTTTGCTTCAATTTCGAGCATGCATGCAGCAAGCAGTGGAATCAAAAGCACCAATCGACAGGATAAGGCGGGGCACACCGTCAAAATTAGTTAAGTGTATGAACATAGCGATCAAAAAGTGAGTTAGGGTTGGAAATCTTTATACATCATTGGATCTTAATTTGCCGAGAATGAATGGTAGAATGTGTTGCGCATATTTTGTTGCAAATTATAGATATGTGATGGCTGCAAAAATAATATTATTTTGAACGATAATTTTGTTGCAACTATGTACTTGCGTTGTGTGAGGAATAAGTTATTATTGGATTGAAATGCTTTCAAGCCATGAAAGAAGCTGAGTGTGCCAAGGTCTTTAACTAAGTTGAGTGTGCCAAAGTGTTTAACTACAAAGTCAACATGAAGAAGCTTAATAATAAAGGTTAAATCAATACTACTGGAGCTAGTTAAGAGAATACATTGACATAAATGAGGGCATAGACTACTAATAATTTATTCTTGAGAATGAATAAGGAGTCAACTTTCAAACCCACAAAGCCATGTACCTGAAGTTGATTGCTCAACCTTGACAGCCAAGTCGTGGGGGTTGCTTGAGACCATATAATGGCTTATGAATGTGGCCGACATGATGGGACAACTAGGAACAGTGGCAGAGCCACGTTGGGGCAGGGGGCATGGCCCCCCCACCCCTGGCCTCACCCCTTTTTAAAAAAAATTAAAAAAAAAATATTTTTTTAAAAAAATAATAATAGGTTAGTTTTTTTATAATTTAATAGAATAAACATTAACTTTATCTTATATTGCCCCCTCTAAAAATTATCTTGGTCCCTCTCTATAAAATTTAATCTAATTTAAAATAAAATACATCTCATATATAATAAAATGATATAATAACATGATGACATTCTTTTTATTATAGATAAAAATAAAAAAGATTTTGGATGATTTCTAACGTATTTTTAATATTTTTATCATGATGACATGTTCTTGACATATAATATATATTTTTAATATATAAGTTGTAGTAAACGTATTTTATTTTTATTGTAGATTTTAATATTAGATTGTTCTATATTGCATAAAAAAATGTATAGAAATAGAATAAAAAATATTTTATATATTTTGTGTTAATTTTGCTTGGTCCCTCCTAAAACAAATTCCCGGCTCCGTCACTGACTAGGAATGAGAGAAGTCATGTTGAGGCTGAGTTATATACGCCTCTATAGATAGAAAGCCATGGTGGAATGCATTTTGAAAATCAATTGTCAAAGGCACCAGCCTCAAGATATGGCAATGGATTGTACAATTCTGATGGTGGTTGTTTTAACAACTAGAGAAGATGTTTCAAGTAGCGGTACCTAGTTATTATTGATAACCCTTAGCTTCAAGTTTAGCTTTGTAGTATTCTATAAACTTGTCAGTACGTCGCTTAATGCGAAATACTCGATATCCAATAATATTTCTTTTTGGATTTTTGAAGGAGTCAAAGACCAAGTTTCATCAGGGAGTAAGGCATTGAATTCAATGCTCATTGCCTCTCACCACTATGATATTTTATAGCTTTTGTAAAATAGGTTGACTCGAATTGGACAATAATAGAAACAAGCATAAAAGCATGAAGAAGTGGATAACGAATTGTACTATAGGTGACACATTTTGGCTTAGGATGATCATGGGTTTGATGGAGTAGGAGCAATAGAAGAGTAAGTCAAGTTTTGGACATGCTAGAGTTTAAGTTACTAGTTAAGTCTTTGACTATAGTAGAGCACACAGGAGCAGACCTAGGATGATGAGGCACACTAGGAACATATCTATCATATTGTTGTGGCTTAAGGTGACATGCATAAAAGTGTTAGTTAGAGGTGTAATCGGTCCGATTTGGTCCAATTTTGGATAAAATTAAGAATCGAACTAGTACCACCAGTTTTACATTTCTTAAAATTGATTACGTACTGATTATCTCCCAAAATCGTTTTTCGGTTTTAATAAAATGTAAATTTATAAAAACCAAATCTACTTTTTTTTAAAAAAAAAAAATTGGTTTAAAAATCTATTTTAGTAAAAACATCTGTTAAATAAAAAAAATCTACAATAAAAAAAAATTATAAAATAAAAACTGATTTATAAAAAATAAACTGCAATAAAAACCTACTTTTCTCACAAGTTAAAGTCTACAGTCTAAGATTACATTTTCATTTTATAAATTATTATAATATTATCTTATATCTAATTATAATTTATATTATTATAAATAATATAACACATATTATATAATAATACTTAACAAAAAGTAAATAAGACCGATCTAGTTCGGTTCAGTCTGGTCCTAAAATGACCAGAACCGGAATTGGACCGATTCTATCTTATTCCTTGATTTTTGAAACTGGTACTGGACCAAACCGGTTCAAAACCAAAATTTTCAGTTCAGTTCGATCTGGTCCTGGCCAGTTCTCCAATTTTTCGATTTAAATTTACACCCTTAGTGTTAGTTGTTGCAGAATAAGGTGAGATTAAGAAAGAAGAGGAAATAAGCTCAAATTTGAAAGAGTAAGGTAAGGGAAGAGTTGTTTATTAAAAACGACATGCTTCGACGCATAAACATGACCATAGGAGACATAAAGAAATTTATATCCTTGGTAACATGAACTATAGACAATGGAAATGCAAGCTTTGGAACGATATTCAAGCTTATGATGGTTGTATGGGTGTAAGTAAGGCCAACATGCATAGCAAAAATGCAAAAGAACAAATTATATTGACGTTTTTTATGGAACAACACTTGGAATAGACAATGATTATTTAAGATGGGAGTGAGAATATAATTTATTATAAAGTAGACATATTAGTGAATGCTTCTTCAGAAAGCTAGGGAGGCATAAAGGAATGGGCAAGAAGAGATACGTATATTTCAACAACATGACGGTGCTCAACGTGTCCATTTTACTAATGGGTGTGTGGGCATGCAAGAGAATGCATAATGTCATTGGTTTGACAAATGGATTTAATCCAATGATACTCACCACACTAATCACTCGAAATTGATTTTTATTTGTAAATTGAACTTGTGTTCAACGAGTGCTTTAAACTTCAAGAAAATAGGCATAACATCATACTTGAGTTTACTTGGAAATAACAGATAAATTTACTCGAATCATCAACAAAGAATACATTGTAGCAATACCCCAAATGAGAGATAGTAGGGGAGGCTCCCCATACATCAGTGAAAAAGAGCTTTAAGGGTTTAGTAGACATAAACGCAACAAATGGTGAATTATGGCTTTCGGTAATTTGACACTTAGAGCATACAAACTCTCTTTCATTGGAAGATAAAGGTAGGTGAAAACGAGACACCACTTTAGACACAATATGATAGGTTGGATGACCATGACATTGATGTCAATTACTAAGAGAAACGTGAGCATCGAGAAGAGCCCAAGGAGAAGCGTTGGTCATATCCTCTATTGGAGTATTGCCGAGAGACTAGATTGGCTGAAGAGTTTTTCAAACTAACAGAGTGATGTTGGTGCTCTCGATGCATTTCACAAGAGAGAAGAAGGTTATGAATCTTTTCAATACACATAAGATCAATGTGGATGGTGAAAGATGTCACAAAGGGTCATAATTTGAACCCAAACTAGCAAGAATGAATGAGGTAGCTTCATCATCAATCTAAGGATGTCTAGTGGCAACAAGGGTGTCATCCAGTCCTTTCACATGCCAAAAATAATATGCAATGGAGTAATTTTCTTTTCTCAAATTTTCTAAGTACTGGTACAAATAATACGCACATGAGAATGAGTGTTGTTTACTGTCTCATAGGTATGCCACTTTGCGAGAAGTGGTATACCGAATTATTCGGGAAATAATTCTTTGTATCAAGGAATACATAAGTATGTTGAATAAGATTTGATCCTACTTCAGCAAATGCAAGTAGGAAGGTGTGTGGTTGTCATTTATGTGAAGTCTAGGAGAGGGAGAGGGACATGGAGTTGAACCATCAAAATATCCAAGAAATTCCCAGCCACATGAAAAGGGAATTATTTGTGCTTTCCAAAAGAGGAAATCTTCCTTGCAATTTTGGTATAAATTGGTTGTTGGATGTTGATTAAAGGAGATATGGAGGGGATAGGTTGTATAAAGAGTTTGAAAGAGATGTAATTGTACTGAAGATTCTCTCACACTTGTATTACAAAGATGTATCCTATTTATACAAGTCTAGGGCTATAACGTAAAAGGCAAGAGCAATGCTCTACTGTACTAAATAAAAAAGATTTACATATCCGAAAATTAAGGAATTAAAGACAGTTGACCATACACTAAGATCAAGGAAAAACTTATATGCTTGGATCATAGATGATCTTCTTGGATCATCTATATTACGCCTCCGCAAGATGGTGCTCCCATCAGTGACACCAATCTTGAAATGTAGAAGCTAAAATCTTGAACGGGATAGTGCCTTAGTCATCAGATTGGCAAGTTGGTCCTGGGGTGATACATGTGCGATGTGAAGTATTCCCTTGTTGACATAATCCCGAACAGAGTGAAGATCAATGGCTATGTGCTTCATGCGCGAGTGGAGAACTGGATTTAAGCTTAATTGAGTAGCACCCACGTTATTGCATAGAATTTTGGAAGGAGATGGAAAAGTAATGCCAAGTTCTCAGAATAGAGATTGAAGCCATGCAACCCCAGAAGTAGCACTAGCTAACACCCTATACTCTGCTTCAGTGGAAGAGCGAGCAACGGCTCGTTGTTTTTGTGTGCACCATGAGATCGGATTTACTCTAAGAAAAATGATGTAGGCAGACATATACGTGTGATCATCCAAATTTCTCTCCCAATCCGCATCAGAGTAACCAAGCAATTGATGACTTAATGATTGAAAAATATGTATGTCGTAACAGAGTGTTCTTCAGATAGTGAAGTAATATCTTAATTGCAGTCCAATGTGTTTTCGATGGTGAATGCATGAACTAAGCTAGTTTATTGACTGCAAACGCAACATCCGATCTGGTTAGAGACAAGTATTGGAGTGCACCGATGACACTTCGATAGGTAGTGCTAACTGCAAATGTTGAACCATCATCGAGATGAAGATAGCTTGAGATGGCCAGAGGAGTAGTAACATCTTTGGCTCTATCCATTTTTGTTTAGAGGAGAAGTTCATGCATATACTTATGCTATGTAAGAAAAATACCATCTGCATTTGGGATAATTTCAATGCCCAAGAAAAAATGAAGTGGCCCGAGGTCTTTCAAAAAGAATTGAATGCCCAACTATTTAATGATTTGAGTGATGAATTTGGGATCATTTCCGGTGAAGATCAGGTCATCAACATAGATAAGAAAATATGTCACTTTGTTGTCCTGATTGAAGATAAACAAAGAGGAATCTGTGATTTATTTTATAAAGCCAAGACTACAAAGACAGTCAGTTAGTGCACAATACCACGCTCTCGGCGCTTGTTTCAGTCCATAGATGGACTTTTGAAAATGACAAACATGATGAGGGAATGAGGGATCAATGAAGCTTGTGGGTTGTGCTATGAATACATCTTCACTGAGAGTGCCATGGAGAAAGGCGTTGTAAATGTCTAAGGTCCAACCATTCATCACGGCAAGGGATAAAATAATTCGGATAATTGCCGGTTTGACTACTAGAGAAAATGTTTCCGTGTAATCAGCACTTGGTCTTTAAGAAAAGCCTTTTGCAATTAATTGGGCATTGTAGCGATCAAGGGAGCCATCTGGTTTCTTTTGATGCGAAACACCCATTTTGAGCCGACTAGATTTTGGTGGGAATGAACGGGGACCAATTTTCAGGTGCCGTGCCGAACTAGAGATATAAATTCATCACTCATGGCTTGATGCCAAACTAGAGATATAAAGCATTAAAATACATTTTCCACATGTGCATGAATATTTTGAAAATTAAATTTGAAAATTTTAAAAAATGATTAATTGTCATCTTTCACATGTGCATGACATGATTAAAGGTTTGAACTTTGAAAATATTAAGATGATTGATTGTCATCTTTCACATGTGCATGTTTTATTTGAATATTTTCAAAAGTGATGGATGCTTTTCTTGACTTATGCAAAAGGTAGATGTCTTTGTTTGAAAATTTTGAAAAGCAAAGTATGCTCCTTTTGTCATATGCAAAAAGTAAAAGATTAGGTTTGAAATTTTTGAAAAGTAAAGTGTGCTCATTTTGTCACATGCAAAAAGTAAAAAGATTAGGTTTGAAAATTTTGAAAAGTTAATGATGATATCTTTGACATGTGAATCTTTTTAAATTTGAATATGAAGTCTCATATGTCTATAAATAGATCATTTGATAGCTTCACATTTACAACACCAAGAGCATACAACATTCATTCAAAGTTTTCATTCTCTCTTCTCTAAGCATTGAGCCTTAACCCTTGTTCATTTTGAGAGATATAGTTTGCGCTGTATTGTTCTTATTTTACTCATTTAGGAGTGTTTTCTGATAACCTACCCACTATCAATTCTTATATCAGCAAAAGAGTGTGTATAACCCTTGTGCGTGTAGAAAGTGTTTTACACAAGGAATAGTTGAATCACCACGTGTAAGGTGATTGCAAGTGTAGAGGGTGTTCTACACGGATCCTTTGTAGCGGTGTTGTTCAAAGGTGTAATAGGTTTCTATCTCCACCTGAAAGAGATTGAATAATGAATTCGGGGATCCTCAAGGGGTAGCTTGAGGCGAGGACGTAGGCAGTGGGGCCAAACCTCGTTAACATACTGAGTTTGCTTCTCTCTTACCCTTATTCTTTATATTTATTGCTGTTTCATATTTTGTTTATATTTTATATTGTATATTTGATTTATAATTGTTATTTTTTTTTTAAATACAACTCAATTTACCCCCCCTCTTGTGTTAGTCATCTGGGCAACAATTGGTATTAGAGCTAGAGCTCTGTTATAAGATTAACTATCTTTTGAGTTAAGATCTTATGGCTAACATTGCAGCTTCATTTGGTGAAGGTCAATCTAGCAGTCGGCCTCTACTCTTTTGCGGAGACAATTACTCATTCTAGAAAGTTAGAATGAGAATATTCATTCAGGCTCAAGGTCGAGAAATCTGGAAATGCATTGTAAATGGACCTTATATTTCAACAAAAGTGGTTGATGGAGTAAAGGTTAAAAAGGAAGAAGAAGAGTTTGATCGTGAAGACGATAGACTTTATACTTTGAATTTAACTGCTATGAATTTATTATATAATGCTCTCAATGGTAATGAGTTTAATAGAGTAATGACTTGCGCTACAGCAAAGGAAATTTGGGATAACTTGGAAGTTATTTATGAAGGAACTTCTCAAGTCAAAGAATCAAATATTTATATTCTTACTCATGAATATGAAATGTTTAAGATGAATGATGATGAATCTATTTCTAGTATGCACACTCGTTTTACTAACATCATAAACAGCTTGACAGCTCTTGGCAAAGTTTATTCCAAAGTGGAGATAGTAAGAAAAATTCTCAACTCTCTATCAAAACGTTGGGAATCAAAAGTGACAGCGATTCTTGAAGCTAGAGACCTCAAGAAGCTTGAAGTGAATGAATTTATCGGGTCACTTATCACCCATGAGTACACATTGAAAAAAGGAGAAGAAGAAGGAAAGCCAAAAAAGAGTTTGGCACTTAAAGCTGTTTCACATGAAAGTGAAAGTAATGAAGATGAGGAAAATGACGACAAAGATGAAGAAGTTGCGATGATAACAAGAAGAATTCAGAGGTTCTTAAAGAAAAAATAAAATTCCTCCAAGGAAATCCTTCAAAAAGTTTTCCAAGAAAGATTCAGGTAAAAATGACACTTTAATTTATTATAAATGCAATAAGCCTGGTCATATCAAGTCAGATTGTCCTCTGCTAAAAAAAATCGAAACAAAGGCAAAAAAGCAATGAAAGTTACATGGGATGATGATTCAAGTAGCTCAGATAGTGAAGTAAACAATGGAGAATCAGCAAATCTTTGTCTTATGGCTAAAGATGACATTGAGGTAACAAATCTTGATAATACTGAAGATCTTTCATGTGAAGAATTGTAAAATGTTTTAGAAGAGGTATATGAGGAATTTGAAAAATTGGGTATCAAGTATACTGCTTTAAAAAAGAAAAATTCTTCTTTAACAAACGAAATTGATATTTTAAAAAAAGAAAGTATCGTTTTGAAAGATGAAAATCTTGAGTTGAAGAAAAAGAAAACTGATTTAGAAAATATTATTGAAAACTTTACGAATGGAAAAAGAAATTTTGAAAAACTTCTTGGTAGTCAAAGATGTGTTTTTGATAAGGCAAGCTTGGGATATATGCCAAAACAAAAATACAAACCTTATAAAAATTTCTTTGATAATCCTTCTACATCAAAGTCCAATATTCCAAATTCTTTTCATAAAAATAATTTTGTTAAAAAATGATACTATTATAATCACTCAAGTTCTTCATATATGTCACATGCTATTTGCAATTTTTGTAATAGAAATGGTCATAATTATCATGCTTGTCCTATTAGAAGAAAACATACAATGACTATTAGGGCCATATGGGTATCTAAAAATCTTGTTTCTTCTAATACTAATAAATAAAGGACCCAAAGAACTTAGGTACCAAGAAAAATCATTTTAATTGTTTTTATATGTGTGCATAAAGTCCTCCACAAACAAAAATAAATAGTTTTTAGATAGTGGATGTTCAAGACACATGACGGGAGACAAGACTAAGTTCTTTGATCTTAGATCTAAAGAAAAAGGACATGTGACATTTGGAGACAATTCGAAAGGGAAGATCGTGGGAATAGGTAAAATTGGTAATGAGTCTTCTCTCATAATTGAAGATGTTCTACTTGTTGAAGGTCTAAAACATAATCTTTTGAGTATAAGTCAATTATGTAATAAAGGATTTACAGTTACTTTCAAAATGGATAAGTGCATTATTTTGAATGATCATGATTGTAATATTTGTTTTATTACTTTTAGAAGCAACAATATTTATACAATCGATTTTGAAGAAATTACCTCACAAGATGCTATTTGTTTTTCAACTCAAAATGAAACTAATTGGTTATGGCATAAAAGACTAGGTCATGCCAACATGGAACTTATTTCCAAACTTTCAAAAAATGATCTTGTGAGAGGTTTACCAAAGGCAAATTTTCTTAAAGACAAAATTTGTGATGCATGCCAATTTGGTAAACAAACAAAAACTTCTTTTAAAACCAAGAAACATATTTTCACTACTAGACCACTGCAACTGATACACATGGATCTTTTTGGACCAAATAGAGTTGCAAGTTTAGGAGGAAAATATTATGCATTTGTTATTGTTAATAATTTCTCTAGATATACTTGGATCATCTTTCTTGCTCATAAAGATGAGGCACATAATGTCTTTACCAAGTTATGCAAGAGAATTCAAAATGAAATGGGTTATACTATTTCAAGTATCCGAAGTGATAGGAGAAAAAAGTTTGTTAATAAAAATATTGAAATATTTTGTGATGAAAATGGTTTTGTGCATAATTTTTCTGCTCCTCGAACTCCTCAACAAAATGGAGTAGTAGAGAGGAAAAATAGATCTCTTCAAGAGATGGCAAGAACAATGCTCAATAAGAACAACTTGCCTAGTTATTTTTGGGCCGAAGTGGTAAGTGCTGCATGTTATGTTATAAATAGAGTTATGCTAAGGTCCAAATTAGATAAAACCCCCTACGAGCTTTGGAATGAGAAAAAGCCCAACATTGGTTACTTTCATGTATTTGGATGCAAATGTTTTATTTTAAATGACAGGGATAATTTAGGCAAGTTTGATGCAAAATCTGATGAATGTATCTTTCTCGGGTATTCTATTAATAGTAAAACTTATAGAATATTCAATAAAAAGACTTTGACTGTACAAGAATCTATGCATGTAGTATTTGATGAATCTAATTCTCTACTCTCCAAGAAATCTATTGATGAAGAAACAGGAGGTATAAATAATACGGAAAGTCTCAATCTCAACAAAGAGAACACAATAGAGGAAGTCCAACATGGAGACATCAGGAAAGATCATCAAAATTTAATACAAGATGCAACCAAACAGTGGAAATTTGTGAAAGATCATCCAGTGGAACAAATTCTGGGAGAACTTTCACGAGGTGTAAGCACTCGATCATCTCTTAGAAATATTTGCAATCATACTGCTTTTCTATCTCAGATTGAACCTAAAAATATTGATGAAGCACTTCTTGATGAATCTTGGATTCTAGCTATGCAAGAAGAGCTTAATCAATTTGAAAGAAATGATGTTTGGACACTTGTTCCTAGACCCAAAAATCATACTATTATTGGAACAAAATGGGTTTTTAGAAACAAGAAAGATGAATCCGGAATCATTACTAGAAATAAGGCTCGACTTGTAACCCAAGGTTTCAATCAAGAAGAAGGAGTAGATTATGATGAGACATATGCACCAGTCGCAAGATTAGAAGCTATTCAAATGCTACTTGCATATGCTTGTTATAAAGATTTCAAACTTTTTCAAATGGATGTTAAAAGTGCTTTCTTAAACGGTTTTATAAATGAAGAGGTATATGTTGAGCAACCTCCAGGTTTTGAAAATCATATTTCTCCAAATCATATTTTCAAACTCACAAAGCACTATATGGACTCAAACAAGCTCCTAGAGCGTGGTACGAAAAACTCAGTGGTTTCTAGATTGAAAAAGGCTTTTCAAAAGGAAAAATTGATACAACTCTTTTCATTAAATACGAAAATGATGATATTCTTTTGATTCAGATTTATGTTGATAATATAATATTCGGTGATACTAATGAAAATATGTACCAAGTTTTTGCTAAGACTATGCAGAAAGAATTTGAAATGAGCATGATGAGAGAGCTTACATTCTTTCTTGGATTGCAAATTAAGCAAGCAAAAAGTGGGACATTCATCAATCAATCAAAATATATTAAGGAATTGCTGAAGAAGTTTGGGATGGAAGGTGCTAAGGAAACTGGAACACCAATGAGCCCATCCACTAAACTTGATAAAGATGAATCCGGTAAACCAGTTGACTCGAAGGTATATCGAGGTATGATTGGTAACTTATTATATTTGACAGCCAGTAGATCAGATATTATGTTTTGTGTGTGTTTATGTGCACACTTTCAATCATCTCCAAAAGAATCACATTTAATTGCAGTTGAGCGCATTCTTAGATATCTTAGTGGTACAATTAACTTAAGGTTATGGTACCCTAAGCACACATCTTTTGATCTAATCAGTTACACAGATGCAGATTATGCTGGCTGTAAAATAGATCGAAAAAGCACTAGTGGAGCATGTCACTTCTTAGGTCATGCACTAGTTTCCTGGTTTAGTAAAAACAAAATTCTGTTGCACTATCTACTGCTGAGGCAGAATATGTTGCTGCGGGTAGTTGTTGTGCTCAAGTTCTTTACATGAAGCAACAACTTGAAAATTTTAAACTCATGTATAATCACATTCCAATCAAATGTGATAATACAAGTGCTATAAATCTTTCAAAGAACCCAATACAACATTCTAGAACTAAGCATATTGAAATAAGATATCATTTTCTTCGAGATCATGTGCAGAAAGGCGATATAGTACTAGAGTTCACAAACATACACGATCAGTTAGCAGATATATTCACAAAACCTTTACCAGAAGATAGATGTATGATTAGAAGAGAAATAGGTATGATGCATGTTATGAATATCTCTTAAAAGATAGATCAGAATTCATAAAAATAGAGAGATATTTTTTAAATACTTTTATATAAACTTGAGGTTCTTAGCCTCATGTTTGAGACACTCATTCTCTTCATACAATATCATGTCATCCCTATTCATGGGAACTAGCAAGCAGAATGAAGAATCTAATAGAGATTTCAACTGTTTATTCTTCTGCCGAAAGATTCCTTCCCTTGTGTGAGACTCTTGAACAATTCGTTGAAGTACAACAATTTGTTCTTTAAGCTTTACAACCTCATGGCTTTTGACTTGTAGTCGCTAGGAAAAAGCAACAATAGAGGATGAGTAGCGAGTCCCAAGACTCACCAAGTCGTAGATAGCATCAGAGTCTGACTTATTAGCCAAACTATTATTCTCTTGCTACAACATGACACCAATGGTAGCTGCAGAAAGGACATGATATTGAGGTGTAGAATACCTCATGGATGGATCTAGAGGAATGTTAGAAGAATGAGCCATTGAGAAAAGAATTGAAAACTTAAAGCGAGAATGTTGAAGGAATGCAGATGAGTTATAGAGATGAGAATAAGATTTGATGCAAATCGGATGAACTTTAAAATTGATTTTATAGAGATAGCATAAAGAACAAGACAAACTATTGTCTCTTCAAATCTTATTTAGTTAAAAGAAATACAAGATATGCTGGACACACATTGTCAAAAGTTTTCTTACTAAGCCAGCGAGATTAACAGTAGATTGTCCCTATTTTTCTAGTAAACGATGAACCTCTGCTTTTATCTGCCGATGTTGACCTTGTATCTGAACCCTTTCTCGTTCCAGATCCTCTATTCGTGGTTGCAGATCATGAGCATACCAATCTGTAAATTTTTTCAACTCTTTGTTTTCTTGCTTTAGCCTTTTATTCTCTCTATCCTTATTAGCAAGCTTCTGTCGTAACTTAGATATTTGGATGTTAAGATGATCAATCTCACTCACCCTCGCCATTAACCTCCGAGACATGATCGTAACAGAGGCAGCATATTGACTACTGAGCATTCTTGATTCTGCAATAATCTCAGAATCAGCCCTACTAGAAAAACGGTTCTCTGCTCCTATCATGGTATTGACGGCCTCAGGAGAGAAGATTGATGGTTGATGTGTCAAGGGTTCCTGATTCAAGTCTGGAATATTAGTGGAAAAAAATTGTTCGGCCATTCTATCGTTATGGAAAAACAGAACTCGGGGTCAAGAAGCGATGTTTTTTTTTTTGTATCCGATAGGTGAAAATGATCATTTTTTTATAGAAACTCAGAGCCTTCAATCCCGTTTGTCAACAACATCAGGCGATTGTTTAAATCTTCAGCCGCACTAAATTCATAAAGTTAGGCCTCGAGGCTTTGCAGCACTTGTCGGGTCACGGACGGCTCCCTTTTTCAACTATCTACAGTGTCTATTAACACACCGTTTTCTTCAGTCTATTTACTTGCTGCCGATCCTTTTTAATGATTCCAAAAGGGGGAGAAGCTTTAGACTAGAATATTAACATTGTTTAAATTTCTAAACTTGTTATATATGCTTGGAATTATATTTATATTTTTGCTTGAAAAACTAACGCACATTCTCAGGGGGAGCTTAAGTATTAATACAGGTTTCAGGTTCTATCAAGTATTTGTTATCATCAAAAAGGGGAGATTGTTGAACCCAAGGTTTCAACTTTCGTGTAATTATAAATCTACACATGGATTTTGATGATAACAAATGAATTCAAAGAATAAAGGAGTCTCAAGCTCAAGTTGTCCACACAATAGAATCAAGCACATCAAGGAACCAAGCATGAGCAAGAAGGGAACAAATTCACATTAAAGTCATAGAGTAATGTTGTCAATCTCTTAAAAAATCAAAATTAGGATTAAGGCTCAAAATTAATATTTTATCATAAAGCATTAAAATACATTTTCCACATGTGCATGAATATTTTGAAAATTAAATTTGAGAATTTTGAAAAATGATTGATTGTCATCTTTCACATGTGCATGACATGATTAAAGGTTTGAACTTTGAAAATATTAAGATGATTGATTGTCATCTTTTACATATGCATGTTTTATTTGAATATTTTCAAAAGTGATAGATGCTTTTCTTGACTTATGCAAAAGGTAGATGTCTTTGTTTGAAAATTTTGAAAAGTAAAGTGTGCTCCTTCTGTCATATGCAAAAGTAAAAGATTAGGTTTGAAATTTTTGAAAACTAAAGTGTGCTCCTTTTGTTACATGCAAAATGTAAAAAGATAAGGTTTGAAATTTTTGAAAAGTGAATGATGATGTCTTTGACATGTGAATCTTTTTAAATTTGAATATGAAGTCTCATATGCCTATAAATAAATCATTTGAGAGCTTCACATTTATAACACCAAGAGCATACAACATTCATTCAAAACTTTCATTCTCTCTTCTCTAAGCATTAAGCATTAAACTTTGTTCATTTTGAGAGATATAGTTTGCGCTATATTGTTCTTATTTCACTCATTGAGGAGTGTTTTCTGATAACCTACCAACTATCAATTCTTGTATCAGTAAAAGGGTGTGTATAACCCTTGTGCGTGTAGAAGGTGTTCTACACAGGGAATAGTTGAATCACCATGTGTAAGGTGATTGCAAGTGTAGAGGGTGTTCTACACGGATCCTTTGTAGCGGTGTTGTTCAAATGTGTAATAGGTTTCTATCTCCACCTGAAGGAGATTGAATAGTGAATTCGGAGATCCTCAAGAGGTAGTTTGAGGCGAGGACGTAGGCAGTGGGGCCGAACCTCGTTAACATACTGAGTTTGCTTCTCTCTTACCCTTACTCTTTATATTTATTGCTATTTCATATTTTGTTTATATTTTATATTGTATATTTGATTTATAATTGTTATTTTTTTTAAATACAACTCAATTCACCTCCCCTCTTATGTTAGTCATCTGGGCAACAATAATAATAAATAATATGATCCCATGTAGCCCCCAAATAAATAAATATATATATACATATTATTTTCATATTGTATCATTGATTTTTCAAGGTGTAAAAGATCAACAAGAACAACACTATAAAAATAAATATGATTTATGATCAGATGATAATTGTTCCTATAGGAAAAGAGATTGATGCATGTAGAGTTGCAAGCAATTTATCTTCAGATGAAATGAAACAAAATTTGAAAGAATTACCACTTGGCCATAACTTCTCTATTAATTATTATTTATTTAATAGCTAAATTGGAAGTTCTCAGTCCTTCCTAAATGGGGAGACGATGATTTAATGAAAAAGATTCTTTCGAGTTTTTTCTTGAAGTTGAAGGCATGCAATCCTAAGTAGAAGAAAGATGGTCAAATTAAGATTGATCTTACATGCACCATATATTATCTATTTAATTATGCTATTTGAAGAAATTCTGCCCTTCGATGGTGCAACACTTGTCTAGATGTTATTTCTAATAAGGTTTTATTAGAAAGGAGTTCAATGTTATTAAACTATAATTAAATGGAAAAATACTTCAAAATGGAAAAAATTCTACCCTTTAGGTCTATCCTTTCTATTTAAAATGGGAAAATAAATTAACTATAATTAAAGGTCCAAAGGGATGAGATCCCAACAAACACTTTAAAACAAATTTTATTATGCAAATATATAAAAAGAAACAATAGAAAAAGAGAACTTAAAATTTGCGAAGTCGTAATGTCTCGACTCTTGGTCGAAAGAAGGGATCACCTTAAAGTCAAGCTCATCAGCTAAACAATGATCAAACTTAGATATAGTACCTAATATATGAAAAATTCCATATATCATCTTCTATATCAAGCATCAATATACATCAATATATAATCTATCATTTTTATCTTTTTATTTAAACACATATTGATGTATAAATATGCATATTTAAATTGAATGACAAATCATATATATTGTGTGTAACATGTGGATGACAAATTACATTTATGTGGCGGAGCACAATGGTGTGTGGATAAATACTGGAGCCACGCACCCACGTTCGAGGTCAAAACAAGAGTTTGATTGGATTAATGAAGATTTATTGTAGTTGTCACTGTAGCGGATGTGATAATACGTTTACCTTTTGGATTTGTCTTCTCTCTCTTCTGACATTTTTTTTTGCTTTTACCCTTTTTTCTCTCTACTAGTGCCAATAGTGGGGTCAGAAAGATTTTTTTTTTTAACAACTCGTTGCTCTGTCTCTCTCACCCCTAGGCAGCTTCAGTTGCACTCTTCAATTTTTTTTTTTTGCAGTTATGCGCGTGGGAGACAGATTCTACCATCACTGTCAATGGGTCCCACAAATTTGTCAACTTCTTACAAATATTTCTAAATTCATTTTAACATCCAAATATATTTTAAACACATCTAAATGAGTCACACAAAACTCACTCAATCATTTCAATTTACTACTATTCATAAAAAAACTCATATCAACTCAGCTTAGTTTGACATCCAAATGCAATCTTAAGCTCCAAAACTACTATAAAAAACCAGAAAAGGAAAATGTAGTGTAAGAGTAAAAAAATGAAAAATAATTGAGAAATAAGATTAAAAAAAAAAGGTTTGCTAATGAATATTGAGGAATAATCCCCCATTATCTGTGGACAAGATCTTGGGTTTTGCTCTAATACCATGAAAAAATTCATGG
This sequence comes from Platycarya longipes, assembly GCA_036559045.1. Lineage (NCBI taxonomy): Eukaryota > Viridiplantae > Streptophyta > Magnoliopsida > Fagales > Juglandaceae > Platycarya > Platycarya longipes. Next base: position 17,151,417 of record CM071792.1, on the reverse strand, counting down.
GCTTCATCTCATAAAACCGATTTAACAAGAGATTATTGCTCATTCCTTACAAACATGCCACAGAACGAATGAAGGCTCACACTACTTATTACATGACAAGGACTAAGAAAAATATTAGCATATACTTGAGGGAGGGTATTGAGGAAGAACCTCATATTGCCTGTGGACAAAATCTTGGGCATGTCTATAAAGAATGAGCAATTCTATTTTGTTGAACCAATTTTATAAAATGAGATAGGCCTATAAATTTCTTCAATAAAATAACTAGGGACGAGGCCGAAGGGGGTCTTGGCCCCTCCAAAGTAATACACACACACACACACACACATATATATATGTTGATGTCGTGTTCTACAGTCAGATTCCTCCTGGTAGGGCTGCCCCTACCAGGGTAATTTTCTCGTCCTAATCATCTATCTACGCTCCTTGTTGAAGCGCCCCGATTATGACTTCAAGCTTTCCTCTACATGTTGCTTCACTCTTAGGAGGTAGGCAGTGGGATGTCTCCTCTTTTAGCTCGCCATGAACTATGTCAAGAAGAGGAGCACCAACTTGTTGAAATTATCTTTGGTGCCCGGTGGCAGCAAGCCAAACCACATCCTCACTACTCCCTACAAAGTGAGAGAAAAATCCCTACAAGTCATGTGTCCCGAGAATCCATATAGGGTCATACAGGACTCGAATGTGTCTGGATGATCAACTAGGTCCTTAGTTCCGTCAAAGCCTTGATCTGTGGGAGAGGCCACCATGACCTCCGCATCATACAGTAGGTTGGTGTTGCTGATAGTTGGTCCACAAAGGATGATGTGTACATGCGCTTGGCCATCTCCATGTACTTGTCTCTGAGTTCTCAGAGTTTGAGGTGCATTTGGCACCTTTCTTCCTCAGCCGTGTCGATCTCTAAGTCACATCTAGACTCCGATTGCCGGTTGTGGTCTCCACCCTCAAGATTGTCTCCACCACCTTGCAAGGTGGCATTTTCTTGGCAGAGTGCTTCAACTTTCTCCATCAATTGTTTTACTGTTTTCGTCATTTCGTTGGCCCTTGCTGCGTCTATGGCTTCTAATTGTTCTCCTTCCAAACATAAGGATTGGGATTTCGTCGTTGCGGGCATAAAAGTACACGCTTCTATAGGAAAAAATGACCCCACAATTGACATTAGTTATTAATGTCATGTTCCACGAGCTTTGGCCACATCACAAGGACTCCTTCAACCTGCAAATACTAAAAGTGAGAAGGGGCCTCAGGGGAGCTGTGATTCCTCTGATACTTAAGTCAGTATGGGTGAAAATGAGAGTTTGAGTACTGAGAATGCAAGTCAGTAAAAATATCAAAAGGAGCCCACGTGTGGGGTGTGTGAGGTATTTATATATCTGTGAGAAGATCTTTTGATAGAGAGGACTTAGGAATATCGTCCATACTCCAAGTCACACCCTCTATTAGTCTGTTGTCTAACGGCAGTGTCCCCTGCCATTCCATGTTGTGTTCCTACAATTCTTTTGTTAAATGTGGGGTGGTTCTCATTTAATGTGGCATAGTCCCTATTTAATGTCGCATGGTTCTTCCTGACTAGTGGCCACTCGAGGCCGCTGATTTGTTGGTGTTCGAGCGTTTGGACAGCTATATGTAGCCCAGCTCTGGGCAACTGTTGATTCCTACACACTATGTGTGCCTGGCATTCCCCGATGGGCCCATTATCTAGGCCTCAACAAGTGGTCTGCACAATTGTTGAGTTGACTCGTTCTAGTGCATAGAGCTTCTCCCCACACAATATATATATATATATATATATTTAATAATCTTGTCTAATTTTTATATCTTCTTTAGTTTTTGATATTTGTGTTCTTGTTTTTGTTCCAAAGTTCATAAACTTGCACCGGTCATTCCCTTATAAATCTGCTAGGGACAAACAGGAGCTACAGACGCCATACAAACGCTAGCTGATGTGGTACACTTAAAGAAACGCACCGTTTTGAATTTGTCCTTCTATCACATTTTGTCCTTGAGCTTCGTTTTTAAGAAGATACTGGATAGACAAAGGGGAGAAGCAATGGAAGAAAAAGAGGTTGCAACTTATGTATAGAAAATTAAAAAAAAAATGAAAGAAAATGAAAAATCAAAAGGCACAGATTATCAGATTACAAAAGGCACAGACTATCAGATTATGTAAGAAAAAAAAATGAAGGAAGATGATTGGAGTGTCGATATGTAGAAAAGCAGGGTCAAGTAGAGCGATGGAGGAGACAGATAGCATTCAACAATTAGTTTTTCTTTTTTGTCGTAATTGTTTTTCCCAAGTTTGGTGGATATACGATTTTGATTGTTTTTTCTTTGTTTTTCTTCCCTTTCAGCATCTATGCAAAGGTCGCACAAATGTTGGGTTAGTGGCAGAGTTGGTGAATCGAGATGAGCGTTTTGACAGTTGTAGGGACTCCTTTGATCTACAATTAAATCGAGATTCCAAAACCAAAAATACATAAATTAAGAAGAAGAAGAAACAGAGGGAATTAAGAAGTCAATTTTGATGTGAAAACAGAAAATTAAAGGTCGTATTGAATGAGAGAGAGAGAGGTGAGATGTCAGGAGCCTTGATCTCGTCGAAGACGGGGCAGCAACCAGTGAGAGTGGAGTTGCTTTTCAAGGGAGCTTGGGGAGGGAATTTTTGCAGGGGAAAAGGTTCAAAGAAAGATGGGGCGAGAAGGAGGCGGGGGAGAATGAGGAAGACTGTTTCAGGAGTCAAAATGCACCGTTTCTTTTACCCGTAGGCATAGTTTGCATACCTTTTATATGAGCCGTTTGTCCTTAGCATTTTTCATTCTCTTAAATGGTCAGTTTTAAGGACTGTCTTGCAATTTATCGACAATTTTTAATAATTTTTTCATATATTATATCATCCTTTGGTCTTATTAAATTTTTTGATAACTATATTTTATTTTCCTTTTTTATTTTAAGAGATTAAATTAGAATATAATATTCAAGTTAGATTATTTATCTTTCAAAGTTTATAATTATCTGGATAAAATATATTTAATAAAAAACCTCACATTCAATAGCTGGATATGCATGCTGTATACAATTGCGCTACTTAAAAACTTTTAAATATATGAAGATATTGCCATACATTATTTAGAAAAATACAAAATTTAGTTTATAGTTTACATCAGGGCTGGCTTAATAAATTATAGGACCTAAGGAAAATTTATGATTGAGACCTTTTATTTTATTATTAAAATAAAATAAAATAAATTAATTTTAATATTTACATTACATTTTTATTTTTTTTAAATACCTATAGTTTGCCAAGTAAAATTATTAATTAATATTTTTTCTACATTTTCAACTAATAACCAATTTAATTTTTATTAAAAAAATCGATTTAGAAAAGGTTTTATCAAACCTAGATAGTATAAGACATACTCTTGAGTTTTATGAGTTATTTGATAACACAACTATTTTTATGTATTCTCACATATTTTTAATTCAACTTTTTTTTTTCACTCAAAATCTAATAAAATACTTTAATACAAATTATTTCACTACCATACTATATATTTTAAGGTATTCTTAATATTTAAAATATACTTAAAAGTAATTATAATAATCATCATCAATAAAGTTCTATAAAAAATTAGGCTTTTGTCTCTTTAAAGGATTATACAAATTTTTTTTTATGAACATTCAAAAATTATATTTTGTTATATATAATTCTCACATTATATATTAAACTAATAATAATAAAAAATAAATATATTCTTATAAATAGAGTATTTGAAATAATTATTATATAGAATACTTTTAAAACTAATAAGAACATAAATATCTATTTAATAATTTTATTCTCTAATTAAATTAATTGATTTTTTTAAAAAAAATTATATTTTAAACCTTTTGAAAATGAGTTTTTTGTTAGTAGGAGCCTTAGACAATTGTTTAACTTGTCTAAAATAAGAGCCGCCCTGATTTACATGTATTATCTTTTTCCATAATTCTTATATCGATCGTTTCTATATTCAACACCTTCTCTTAATTGCAACATATGAAACGTTTAGATACAAAATTATCGATATTTATGGAAGAACGTAAATCTGATGAACATGATTGGAAAAAAATCAATGGAAGATATTTATATATATATATATATATATAAATGAAAAATGAAAAGATGGTAGGTAGAAGTGTACGTAGAAACCTTAAAAACGTGTGAAAAGAGGGGAGAGACCTCTATCATGGTTACAGTTGGGCGTCGGTTGATGTTCCCATTGCAACGATGTCGAGAGAGAATCTAACGCTCCTAGATTTGATGCGGGAAGATATTCTTCTTGTATGCCTCTAGCTAGGTCTGTCAGTCAGCCAACCAAGCTTCCCCCTCTGTTTTTTTAAGTCAATTTTGGCGATCCCTATATACATATATATACATATATAATAATTTGTAGTTGAGGCCATGTATGCATGCCCGTCTTTATGACTGATCATTTGAATTTTGGACAACCTTTTAGTTAATTTAAAAAAAAAAAAATATATATATATATATATATATGAGTGATCAATGGACCCATTCGTAATTAATTACACTGTTACTTCTCACACAGTAATTTTATCTAATACATTGTTTTGTATCTAGGTAAAAGATAAATACAACAATAGTTGAGTCTAGCTCTAGGTCTCATTTCTATTATTTTTTTTTCTTTCGATTTAATTATTAAAAAAAATATTATTTAATAATAATATTTTTTAAAAAAATTTAAAAATATTAAAAAATGATGTAAAAAAAAAAAAATACAATAAATATAACTTACAGGACCCGGTCCCTATAGTGCACGATCTTAAATACCAATACGCTGATGCATTTTGTTGTACGAAAAGAAGAATGTGCTGTGATCGTTAGCCTGCGGTATATAGTGACTTCCGGCACCCTCGTGTTCATCCATAAAAATAAATAATAAACGAAATATAACTAGGAGACACATATTTACATTCTTCCGCATAAAATTTATATTTACGGGATGTTTTTGATGGTAAATCTATTATGCTTGGTGATTTGTAAAGACTCTCATTATCTCACGTATCTCTCAATACATGAATAGGGATATAATATAATTAATGGAGATTGAGGACCGTTTGTCGAGAGTAAGAAAATGATATTGTTGGAGTCTCCAGAGTGAAGGACGTAAAAGAAGCCTCCCGAGTCCCGATCGAGAGCCCAAGCCTACTGGTGTTTCTACTCGTGTTTCGTAAGAAAAACCCTTTTATTGAGGCCTTCTGCGATTGGTTGGTGAATGTTAGCTTTATGTCCCTTTCACCTTTCCTTTTTACGTTTATGATTTTATTGTCCTTGCTTCAGTTATTTTCTTGTATTGCGGCCTTTCCCTACTTTTCTCTCGTATTAATTATGGTGGTCATCCGGCCAACAGGTGGCCTAACACATTTTGCCCCTAAGAGTATTCTTAATAGCTTACATATAATACAAAAAAATATAAATTATTAAAAAAATTGTTCATAAAGTAAGCTTCATCAGATTACGTAAAAGAACAGATAAAATACAAATAGTTTTATGGTCTTCATTGTATTCAAAATTTATTTTAATTTATCTTTATTTTATTATTATATTTTTATAATTTTTTATACAAAACACAAATTCCTATATATTTTTTTCAAATCTTAATACACATATTTAAAATTTCAATACACATTTTTCAAATTCTAAAATAGTAATAATATTAAAAAATAAACTAAACTCATTTCAACTTATCTCATCTTCGAATCCAAACGAACCCTAATATATATAACTAGTTACTCTTTCAAAAAAAAATATATATATATATAACTAGTTACTATTCATCGTTCAAACAAGCTTTTAATTATTTATACTTCATTTACTCCTTCATTTCTATTTACTTTTAAATTTAATACAAATTTCTTTTATTGGTCATCATTTAAAACACTTCTATTTTATTTTTTAAAAAATATTTCTTGAAAATATTATTTATTCAATCTTTTCATATTTTGATTTTATTTTAATTTTATATTTTTATGTTATGTGTATAGGATTGAATTAATTTATATTATATATAATAATATATTACAAATATAAAAAGATATATGGATATTACAAATTTATTGGTAAAAAAAGAAATGTTTAAAAAGAATATTTAAATGATATAGAAAAAAAAATTGATGAATGATATATTATAAAAATAATAGAAAAAATGAGTTTTAGTGAAGTATTTTAAAAGATAAAATGAAAAACCTATTGGGATTGCTCTAGCACCATGAAAACTTGACTTCAAGATCAGATTTATGGGAAGTAACATGCACGACACACCACCAGGTACCAATTAGCTAGTCTCTCTGTGATATTGGAGACAATGATTTTAGAGCATTAGTAGAGGCCTAATAATATTTTAGCCAAATTTTGATTTGGAAATTCACATTTTAAATTTAGCTAATCACTTTTCAATAATACCAAATAATAAATTTTCAAATCTATCACTATTCTATTAAACTCTTGATTTTGATATTTTTATTTATTTTAATTCTAATAGTAATTGAAATATTTATTTGTTATGAAAAAGTGCACATTAACTTTTTAACATCCATATTATTTCTACGAATATTAAGGAGAACATGGACACAATTTCGGAAGAAAGAAATTGAAAAGGAAGCCCAGGATAAAGTGCAAACATTTAAGGAGAGGAAAATATTTGTTAATGTGGTCTCCAACACTAGCCAGCTAACGACCTTTTATTAAATTTGCTATTCAAATACACAGGAGTAACCATTAGAGCAACACACAAACCATTTAAATGTTAATACTATGTATAATGATTGTTCCAGAAGCTTCAAAGATTACAAAAAAAAAAAAAAAAGGTCCCAATAGAGAGAGTATTTAATGGATGAAAGATTCAATAGTGTAAGCGATGGTTATGGGCTGGTTCTAAAAGCAGCGCGCAATGGTTGTCACATAAGTTAGAAAGTAAATTGGAAAGGCTGGTTCAAGATGATACTACTTATATTGCATTTAGTGTTTATATAGACAGAGTACAAGTATATATATTTAAATTGAGACTACAAATAAGTGTTACAACTATAGATAAATATGAATATATAAACAGAATATTAGTTGGTTCTAGTATGAATCTTCAACAGAGTACATATCGGTGTTATCTTCATTTGAATTCAAGTCATTTTATTGATCTTGATCGATATCTCTAACAGCTACCTTCAAAGTGATGGGAAGATCATGAACCATCAGCTTGTCATGAAGCAATTGAAAAGCGAGATGAGGAGAGACATTTAGTGAAGATTAAATCAGAGGGTTGTGTAGTAGTTGAAATATATCTTATTTGGATGTCTTTGCTTTAGATATTTTTGTGGATAAAATGGTAATATACCTCGATGTGCTTAGTCTAGGCATGGAATACTGAGTTGGAAGAGAGTGATAAGGCACAAATATTGTCAACCCTAAGACAAGGAGTTGTGGTTTCATTTATGTGAAGTTATTTAAACAACATTCTTAACATATAAAGTCCAGCTACTGTAAGGGTCAATTATCTATATTATGCTTTATTGCTAGATTTGGCTACAACTAGTTGCTTCTTAGCAACCCAAGAGATTAATCATGAGCCAAGATAGATTTAGTAACCTAAAGTGGAATTTTGGTCATCTAGACTTCCTGCCTAGTTTAAGTCACAAAAGCCATTGAATTGGAGGGATTGTTTGCTTAACTGAAGATCAAAATGCAGGGTACATTAGAGATATCGTAATACTCTCTTGGTAGTTGTAAAATGAGTGGTTCTTGGACAATGTAGAAACTGACACAACTAATTCACACTGTAAGATATATCTGGCCGAGTGAGAGTTAATATTGAAGAGCTCCCACCATTGTTCAATATTCTATAGTTTCAATTCAAAACTTTACTTTGTCTATATAAGTACTAAATGCAATACAAATGGTATCATTTTGAACCAGTCTTTTCAATTTACTTTCTAACTTGGTATTAGAGATTATCAGTCTCACACTTTTCTTTTCGATCCATCATGACCTCATCACCTACCACTGTTGTGCCTCCCTTTGTCATTCCAAACATCACCCTTTAGCATCTGTAAAACTTGATAGAACCATTTAAACTATACTACTCAATTTATTCCAGTTCAAAGAATTCATGACCTCTTAAGCATTGTTGATAGCTTTGAGACTTGTCATTCTCAATATCTTCTTGACACAACTAGAAAATCCATTGTTGATGTCAACCCAACATACCTAGTTTCGCAAAAGAAAGATTAGTTTATTTTAGCATGGTTGCACGCAACTCTTAGTGAGAAAGTTTTATCCATTGTGTATGGACACACTACCTCCAAGCAAGTTTGGAATGCACTGGCAGAAGGTTTGGTCCTCAAGTCTTGATCTCGAATTTCTCATCTCAAACGTCAACTTCAGACTCTTTAGCAAGGATCCAAAACATATTCTGATTATTTGTTTACAACCAAGAGTTGGTCTAATCAACTATTAGCTGTGCTAAACCTATTGATGAAGAAGACTTAATCTCATATGTTGTTGGAAAACTTAATCTAGTCTATAATCCTTTTAGCACATCTCCCAGCTTTGCAACACGTGATAACCCCATTTCCTTTGATGATTTTCAAGCTGAAAATTGCTCAATTATGAGCAATTCTTGGGTCCAAAGAAAATATTTCTCTTCCAACGGCACTCAATTGGCCTTCTTCACCCATAATTAGAAACCCCATCATGGAAAGAAACCAAAGTATCACAGTCCTCCAACACATCTTTCTTTTCAAACAAATTCCACTTTGTTAAATATGTGGCAAAACCAATCATCAAACTATTGATTATTATCATCGAATGGATTTTTCTTATCAAGGTAGGAATCCCCCATTATAGTTGGCAACAATGGAAACACATGTTGAACAAGAGATTGAAGAGCCCTAGTATCTTAACATTGGAGCCAATAATCACATCACTTCTGAGCTTGAGAACTTAACTTCATAACAACAGCCCTACCATGGAGGAGGTTTGCTAATCTTTAGTACTCATTCCTCTTTGCTCTCTAACTCCAAAAAAATTCTATTTAAACAATATACTATGTTGTCCTCATGCATCTTCCAATCTCTTATCTATCTAATATTTCTGTAATGATAACACCTGTTACCTCAGTCTCAATGTAACTCAATTCGTTGTGAAGGATCTATGGTCCATGGAAATCCCTCCTTCAAGGGTCGAGTAAAGCTTGTTTAAACCCTATGTACCTGAAGCATCTCAAAGTCAATAAATCACATCATAAGATTGTTATGCTCTCCTCTTTTGCTGCATTGTTAGGTGTCAAAGCTCCCATTCAAATATAGTACTAAAGATTGGGTCACCCATCAGAGTCTATTGTTTCTAGATTAGTCAAGAATTCTATGTTGTCAATTTCTTATTCAGCAAAGTCTAAACAATTATGTGAGTCATGTCAAGTAGCCAAGAGTCATAAACTTTATTTTGTTGAGTCCAATAGTAGGTCCACCTCTCCTCTTGAATTAATACACTCTGATGTGTTGACTTCTCCTATAAGTTCAGTTTGTGGTTGTCAATTTTACACTTTATTTACTGATGATTTCTCTAGATTTGCATGGTTGTTTTTCTTAAAATTCAAATCTAAGGCATTTAGTTGCTTTGTTCGATTTCAAGTGCCTAGTTGAAAATTAAACATTAAACGACTTTTAATTGATAATGTGGTGAATAATTATCTAATGCCTTCCAAGGTTACCTTTCTAAACAAGGTATTTTACATAAACTCACATGCCCTTACACCTTTGACCAAAATGACATTTCATAGAGAAAGCATAGATATATCATCGAAACTGGCCTCTCCCTTCTAGCTCAATCCCATCATCCAGACTCTTATTAGGTTGATGTTTTTCTCACTGCTACTTACATTATAAATAGAATTCCCACACTTGTCTTATAACTTGGCTATGATACCCAAGTTAGTAAGTAAATTGAAAATACTGGTTCAAAATGATACCAGTCATATTGCATTTAGTGTTTATAAGGATAGAATACAAGTATTTGAATTGAACTACAGATAAGTGTTACAACTATAGATAAGTACAAAAACATAAACAAAATATTAATTGGTTTTACTACAGTCTTGAATAGAGTACATATCAGTGTTATCTTCATTTTAATTCAAATTATTTTGTTTATCTGATGAGTATGTGGGGTTAGCAGTAATCTCGAAGTTAGTTTGGTCTTGATCACTATCTCTAACTGCCCTTCAAGGTGTTTAAAAGGTCACAAACAATTATTTTATAATGAGTAACTGAAAGTGAGATATCATAGGGTTATGTAGTAGTTGAAATATATCTAACTTGGATGTCTTTGTTGTAGATGTTCTCGCGAATAAAATGGTAATACACCTAGATGTGCTTAATCCAGCCAAGCAAAATTACTAGGCATGGAAAACTACTCTAATTAAGTTGTAGTTTTTACTGTTACTTGTTAATTATCTCCAACCCTTGTGGACAAAGAGACCAACATTTCCAAATGTTATGCTTTCATTTATGGGAAGATTACTAGGAGTACTAATACTGTTGTTGATCACGAGACCTTTGCAAAAAAAAAAAAGGAAGAAGAAGAAGAGAGAAATATACTACTTATCAAGAAAGCAGATGTAACACCTAGACCCAACACTATACTCGGGCCAGGCCCATGTATGGTCGAATATTTTTTAAGAAAGCCCAAGAATTCACTCTAACAAGCCCAAACCCATCTACTCTATCTCTCATTCATGTTCTCTCTCTTCTTGTCCTCTAGGGTTTTAGGTTTCTATATTTATACACACCCCTCTTCCATCTTCAGAGCATCATTAACCAAGTCCCTCCCCCCCCCCCCCCACGTATAGCATTTTGTTTCTCAACTTCCCTTCACCCCACACCCACCCGACGAATATTCCTTCCCATCACTCTCTAAAAACGTACTCAGCAACAACCACCATAGTTTAAACCCCATGTCACCCTCTCCCTCTAATTCCATTCATCTGCTCCTTTCCCTTACAAGATCCATTCCTTGGCACGACATCACCCAGCCTTATAGATGGATTCCTTCCTGCCTCTTAGCCTCCTCCATGCTAATAGCCCTCTGTCTCTCACCTCTACGAAATAAACCTCCTTGCCTCACTATCCCTAGAGCAAGAAAATCCCTCCCATGTCCCTCCATTTTACAACCTCGTTACATGACGAAAGTCCCCACACGTAGTCATCACCAGCGTGGTTCTATAACACTTAGACAAAAGCAACCTGTGCAACAGAAGAAAAAAAAATGCTGCACATAGACAACACCATTTTTGCAACCCCACGCTGTTGCCAAGTCATAGCTTTGCCACTAGCATCCAAGAGAAGGACCACCGCCTCACGCCTCCCATAGCCACAGCCTTCCAATGCACGTACCACCTCCACACAAACCGCTCACATGTTTCCTCAATTCCAGCCACCACTTCATACCAAGAACAGCCACAACAAGCCACTACATCTTTCCATGCCATCACACCATCCCACAAAGAGCCACCTAGCTGCAACCTAGCCTTCCTGCATCCAAGGCCATGACCATGCCCCCAAGCAGTCCCTTATTTTGGTCACTAAAAACATAGTAGGTTTTTGCTCAAATCCTCTATCGACCCCCTTCCATTAGCCTCTCATGAAGTGTTGCACCTTTGTTGTCGCCTCCGTGCTCCACCGTCAACCTCTGCCAAACCCTACCTACCATCTTTTCTGCACAGGCTAAGCCCCCCCCCCCCAACGTATGTTGCATGGTGAGTACTCAGCTCCCCACATACGTTGCATGGTGTGTTCTCAGTCCCCTCCCCAACTCTCGGAATCAATCTCCTTTTTCACTATCTCTAATCACTATCTCTCTCTCTCAATTCCCTTCCACCTCTCTAACCACCTATGAAAACCATGTAGCCCTTGAATCCTCCACATGCAACCTCCTCTCTCAGTGAGTATACCTTTGTGTTGCATAGTTTTGGTCCTAAGGTTCTTTCTTTAATTTTGTCTCACGTTGCTTTTGTAACGCCCCCGATTTACGTATAGATTTTTAATGTAAAATGAAGTGTCATGACTTGTAACGTTAGGCTATAAATCTTGTAGTTCATGCCAGAAGTTATATGCATGCGCCTAACTTACTAATAATATGCAAAATATATTACAGCGGAATAAGGTTAATCCCAGAAATCAACAAAGAAATCTAATTCTTTGCGTTAATCACATGGTATACTACAATAAAAACCCATATCCTTTAAAAACATCAAGCATACTGTACTAAATTTCTCCCTTATTATGTATCAGTATCTGAATATCCCAGAACAATAATCAACTACCCTCTATTACACTTAGGGGATTCTTTTCCGCTTTTTCTATAATCTTGTCATCAACAATTGATCTCTTCATCATTAGAAGAGTATTCTGTAAGACCCTCAGGGTACCCCAGAATCTCTTATGACGTCTGGGTCTCTTGATGAGTCATCTACTCCTACAACAATATCTATCATTCCATAATAAATTATAGATAAAATTAAAAATGGTGAAATTTCTAAAAAATATCAGTAAGTACACCGATAATATAATAAGGCATTAGCAATACATATCACATGAATCATGAATGCCTTATGCATGTTTTATGCATGACTTATGTACCCTTTTTCAGATGGACCTATACATTTTCTTGAGAAATTTATATAAACATGAGTACAAAACCTTCCGTGACAAACAGTGACTTTTCTTATCTTATTCGTATATTTTCTTAAGTCTTATTCTGATATTTGAATTTCGATGGGCATTACGTATCATCGTCTTCATCGAGTTCTGATATGTGTCAGTCATAAGAGCGTTACGTATCACCATCCTCGTCATGACACGAAAATACTTATCATAATTCACGTCAATCATACAGGTGTTACGTATCGTCTTCTCCGTCATGACATGAACATTCTTTTATGGCGGACGTTACATATCGTGTCCCCATCGGGTTCTTATATATGCTAGTCATATTAACGTTACGTATCGTTGTTCCCGTCATGATGTAAATATTCTTATTATAGTGGGCATTACGTATCACCGTTTCCACTATTCATGCCAGTCATATGGGCGTTACGTATCGCCGTCCTTGTTATGACATGATTTCTTATCATTCGACGGGCGTTACGTATCGCTGTCTCCGTCGCCACGTTAATCATACAAGCGTTACGTATCGTCGTCCCCATCATGACGTGACTTTTCTTAGTTGTTGTTTCTTTCTTATTCTTTTAAATATTCTTATTTTCTTAAAAACAATGCATGCCATGCCCTTTAACGTAAAATTTGTGACGCAATGGGACATACATGTATTTTTAGACATTTGCATACATACTTCATGCTTACCCGAGTCATATAACATATAAAACATGCTTAATCAATGCATGACATAAATAAATCACATCAAATATCAAATATAACGTAATTAATTTACTTAAAAGAAACGTAAAATAAATTAACTCATATAAATAACAACTGTGGGCCGAACATCCCTAAATCTTTGAAAATTCTTTTCTTTTTCTTTTTAATCAACTTGCTTCTTATTTTATAGTTTTTAAAAATTAGTAGCATAAGACCAAAAACCTTAAACCGAAACCACCATTTGTGAGTTCCTTCATATTTCAATTGTTTCTTTTATATCTTTCTTGATTCTACACGTAACTAATTCTATATTTCTCCATATAATTTATTTAGTACTTAAATCTCATAAAATAATCAACATATCAAAGGTTTAAGTGACAAAACTCTAAAATTTTTCCAAAATACTCCATAAGGCCGAAACCCTATAATCTCTACTTCCACTTTCTTTTGTCATTTAAACCTTATATACTCTTATTCATTCTTCCAACCATATCTTAATAAGATGAATTATTGCTCCCTAATAATAATATTTCCCTTAATTCCTCATAATATATCATAAACCAAAGCTTGCTTATATCATACTAACAATTACTAGTATTTTTGTGTTAAAGAGAATAACTATGGCTATCAAACTACCATACAAGTAATCCAATACCAATGTTAGGTTATTTAGCGTACTTACTACTTTCTCCAAAGCTTTTCATTAGCAAATGAGCTTGGCTTTGGCAACCTTCACCACAATGTATCCAAAATGCCATTTTTCAAGGTTTTGGGAGATTGATGGATTGAGAAAGGGTTTAGGCTCTCTTTGCTTGAGTTAGCCGTGTATTTCCAAGAGATGAAATGAAGAACTCTTTTCCCCATATATGGTAGGCAACGTCTCATGCCAAAGAGGGAGTAAGAAAATTTTCAAAAACCCCCCTTGAACCCTCCTTGCCGTGCCGCCCCTTTTTGCTTACATCTTGGTATTCTCATTTAGTTTTCTTTTAGGCTTAGTTGAGTTTGATATGACTTAAACTTGTCTTAAGCTAATTGGACCACTTTCCCCTACACATGTCACTTGGTGACTTACACTTCAAATATTTTTCTAAAACACCAAAAGGCTAAGTCGGTTAACATAGTGCATCTGAAACTCTTTGCATTCCTTAAGTCGGTTTCTCTTAGTTTAGGGTAATCATGCTATTTAGCTAGGCTTGGTTGGCAAGAAAACTCATCTACTGGTTATCTAGTGCCACCTAAGAGATACAACATATTATTAGATTGACAAAATCTTATCACTTGAGTAGGAAAATCTAAAATAATCTCCCATGCATCTCTCGGCTCCCTTGAGTTCTTTGTGTCATCCTAAGCGTTCTAGATGAAATCCCCTCATTTGCCACATGTCTACACGCATGTCAAGGTCATAGGATGAGTGAGAAGATATTCCAAAAATTTGATCTTAAGCAAAGTCGGTGGTCAACTCAAAGTCGTGCTCACTACGCCCAATTCGGTTCTGTCAACTTCAATTCCAATTTTATCTTTGATTGGGTCCGTATCTCTTAAAATTCAAAACATAAAAGTTGTAAATATTTTTCTTGGTGTTATATAGAATTTTGAATCATCTCAATAGGAGATTAGATGAGAGAGTTATACCCAAATTACCAAAGGACATTGAAATTGTCTGAAATTATCCAATCCGATTTCATCATGTAGTATATTCCTTACTTATACCACTTGACTTCTTTTATCAATTTTCCTTCAATTTATCTATAATATCTTCTTGAATATTCAAAAGTCATATCTTCTCATCATGCTAAGTGTCTCCAATGATTTTTCAAACACCTAGATGTTTTCCAAGTATTTTTCCTCCAATTCCAATTCTATGTGCATATATATATAAAAGCACCTCTTTTTTGTCTTCTTATGTCTCCATCTCTTATGCTTCAATACCTTGAAAACTCTCACATATCCAAGAAATAAATGCACACTCTAAGCGCCTCTCATACCTTTCTTTACCTCACTTATATTTTTGTCTCAAGTTTTGCTCCAATTCACGTAGGCTTAATATCAATAAAGGGTTCATAGAAATATAAAGTTCCAAAGATTTACTAAAATAATTTTGAAGAAACATAATCATACTAAACATGAAAATTAAAAAGAACACCTAAAAATTCGGATTATCATAGCTTTTTTCCGGCCTTACCCAAAGCCCATGCATTTCATGTTTTATTATCCAATATGCTTATATATTGATTTTTATACTAAATTTGTTTAAGTGAGCTTTGTTTGAAGTATAAGAATTTAAATTTACAAGTTTTACATTAAATTATTAAGTATTTACAACTAATTTCAGTAGTAAATGATAAGATTTTAAGTTTATTCTAAATGCTTTAAAACCGATAAATCTATCTTACTAAAGAAGTTTTGATATAAATATTTTATTAAGTTGAAATTTATAGGCATAGACTGGATTTTTATATTTTAGAAACTGTTAGAACATTTTTAAACAAGCTAACTTCGTATGAGCTTGATGTTTAAATTGGATTTGTTGTATTTTACAAAAAACAATTATGTTTGCGATTTCTAATGGACTTTATTGTATTGTATTAAGAAACTAATTATGTATTATTTTAATTTTTTTTAGTATTTTTAAATTATGCATAATATTATTTGGCTAAAAATATTAGCCACAAACTTGATTTCACAGAAAATATTTAAAGCTTTAATTGTGTTACTTGGTATGAATTGGGTATTTTGATTTTGGTAGTAAATTATAAGTGTTTAATCTTTTATTTTAAACACTTAAGCCTATTATATGAAATAAATCTTGGGTGGTTTAAAATTCGAGGTAGTTAGTAGTTTATGATGATTTTTAATTTAAGTATTACTAAGAATAATTTATGAATTACTATTGCTTAAGAAATTTATGATTTCCTATTATATTATATGTGCGCACTATTAAATTATCCTTTTAATAATAGTAATAAAGATATGAGTTTTAAATATAATTAAGTTATTTTTTTTAATGAATTTAAGTTGTATTTCCATATTTGGTAAAATTAAATTTTAATAAGTTTAGAACATATTTAATGATAATAGTATTTATTAGATTTCTGAAAACTAGATACTTATCAAAATTGTTTCCGTAATTTATATTTTCGTAAATAGAGAGTTTTAGCAAGTTCTTGTAGAAGCACAATAAAGTTTAGTATTATGTATACATGATTATTGATTTCATTCAATACGATTGGGGAAAGATTCGAAAGTTAAAAAATTTAGATAAGTGGGATTTCTATGCTAGATTTGCACAAAAAGAAAAAGTGAATTGAAGTTAGTTTGTAAAATGTGCATGTTGTTTTAGGAAAGAAAATGTGAAAAAAAAAATCAGTATATGTTTTGCATTCACTCATGAAATATGTATGAGACAAAAAAATGTTTTTTGACATGAATAGTGGTAGACATGAGTAATATTTCATATGTTTCTAAAATGTGAAAAAAATGAATATGATATGTGAAAATTTTTATACATGTGATATGAAAATATTTTAGATCTATTTTGATCATATGAAAATGATACAAACATGTTCAGTATGTGGTTTGATATAATATCACTATAAGAAATTTCACTTTTAAGAACGAAATTTGTTAGGGATAAATTAAATTTCATCCCTAAAAGTGATTTTTAGAGACAAATTTTAAATTTCATCCCAAAAGTTGGATGAGTTTCAAAATCCATTCGGATGGACAAAAATTCGTCCAAACAAAATATTTGGTGACAAAAAAAAAATCGTCTCAAAAAATAAAATTTCGTCCAGATGGATAATTCTTTGTCCGAACAGGATATATTTGGAAGGAAACGTGACAGACTTGCAAGACCATCCAGACATGAAAAATACTATTCAAATGTAAAACAAGTTGGAAATTAGATTTTAATTGTTGATTACTATTAATTTGTGTATATATATATTTTCCATTAATTTCATTTTATCATTTTTAAAATATAAAAAAATGTATTTATATTACATATTATGATTTACAGAGTGTTTAAAATATTTATATATACACAAATTAATTTTATGTAATTAATTTTAAAATATTATTTATTTTATTATCATGAGGTGTAAGTAAAATAAGAAATAAGAATAAACATTGTTATGAACACCAAAAATAAAATTAAAAAAACACATTAATTATATCCCAAAATATATAATATTATTTGATACAACACATAAAGTAAAATACTAAATAAAAATACGCCCACTACTTCAGTATCAAATCTATGTCCTCCTATATAGATTGACCCATGACTCTATATCAGCCAGCTTCTTGTTAAGGCGCTCCTTTGCCTTCCCTACTAGACATGTGGCAATTGCTTCCACCATTGCCTCCAACTACTACAGTGTAAATCCAGCGGCTTGGCTCCCAACGGGTTGGATGGCAATACTGGACGTCGCAAGGACATCCAATGCGGGAGTCCTCATATGATTGGGGTGCCCCTTACTCTTACTAAGGGTAATCTTGTTGAGAGACTCTATCTGTAGGATGATTTCCTTACCAACCCGCGATGTAACTCCCACTCAGAGTCGGAGGCTAGATGTCATCAATCCAAATAGGAGACTGCCTCCACTTCCATAATGCAACTCTATCCGGATGGGAAGAAGATGTAGAGGGCCAGATCAATTGGCTGCATTCGCGCAACCTGCACTAGAAGTCTGGCCCGATCAATCCCAAAATCTGTCTTATGCTTCTTTGGATCCACGTTGTAACAGAGTATTAGATTAAGTACGTACTCCTCATTAGACTCCGTCTCATCTGAGTCAACCTGCAACTCCTCGTTAGTGAATATTAGAGTTCACCCTGTGGTGGAGGCCTCTTTATCTGCACTAGCTGCTGTAGTCGTTGCAACTGCAAATGGTGCGGCATATGCATCCAGGACACATTGGATATCTAAATAGTCTGTGATAATCCTCAAATTGAAAGCTATCCTGACTTCCTGCACCATCAGAACATAATGGAGCTACTCACCGAATTGCTCTTCCATCGCGCGGTACAACTCACTTACCATGTCAGGGTAAGCAAAGTCCCTGCTTGGCATGCATACCGGCCTTTATCCTCACTCGGTGAAGATGTGTGGGATGCTACGTCCTTCCTAGGCCAGGTCCTGAAAGTCAGCCAACTTCACCAGCCGCTCTACAAGGATGCCTCTTTCGAGGGCAGCAGAGGCGTCCGAGGCAGCTGTTAGTGGTGTTGTGCGGACTGGAGCACTAGTCAAACTGCTACCTATTTTGGGAGGTGTGCTGCTTGGTACGGTGGTCTGGTCCCTCTCACGCTTTTTTCCTCTTGACGCCATTTGTATACTATTCAAGAAATGAGTGAGAGAAGACATTAGACTGTGGTTAAATACCAAAAATACATGAATAGAAATCGTATGAATGCTTTAAATTTGCAGTGTGCCACTTACTCATTCAAACGAGTTATTATTCTTCCAGACAAGTAGGAGTTGTCTTCTTCACCTCGTTCGGAAGGGGGTTATTTCGGCCATTTCTTCATTCTCTACAAAACAAACATCTATTCAGACCAAATTAACCCTAGTTCACTCCTAAAGATCCGAATAGATGTATTCTTGGAGAAAAAACAACAAAAATTCAAAAAATGGGTTGGATTCGATTTGAAATCCGACTCCTACGAAAATGGGTGTTCACAATCCATTTCCAACCAATAAAAGGTGTTAGAATACACATACCTTTGATATTTTGATAGAGATATGAAATGTGGCTTGTTTTTGGGCAATTGATGGCGGTTTGGGAGTGCTTTTCATATTTTCTCGTTCGATGCACAAATGAGGCTACTCGAAAGTCCTGGGTACTCGTGAGCATCTGGAAGAGCCTTGCAATTGTTTGGATTGGTACTCGTGTTCGTTTAACTAGCATATGAAAGAGATGTTATGTCAAGTTTGTATCGGTAATCGTGTTCATTTCGTGTCAAGATATATGAATAACAAAATTAATTTTATTTAAAATATCACAATAGTATTATGAAATTATAAAACTAACTGCAAGGTTAAAAAACACACATCTTTGGGTGTGTGTGTGTGCGTCGTTCATAATTGTGTGTGTGTATCGTTCATAATTGTAACAACTAATTACTATCGAGAAAATTGTTTTCCCTAATAGGAATATGAGATTTTCTTGTAATCTAATTACCATCAACTAATTAACATATATTTTTATGAAAAATATCGTGCAATTAATTTGACCTAATTTAACAATTAAATTGTGGTGTGTTGAATAATTTCTTGATGAAAATTGTCGTGTAATATATTGCTATCTCTAGTGCTATTATGTATTATAATTATAATTCTATAGCATATTATTTAATATTATTACTAATTTTTTATGTTTAAATTAACTACACTATACTTATAAGTCTATATTTTTAATTGATATATGATCCGTTCTGAAGCATTCGAACTCCTAGATTTTCTATTCGAACAGATGGGGTAGTAGTCCGAACACCTATTGGAAAGTTTGGGATTTGAGATTTCGAGTATCAGTTCGGGTGGCTATGATGACACTAAAAGTTACTTATGATACTAGTAGTATTAGAAAGTACCTACTATAAAAAAAATACTAATATATTTTATATGATATACTTACATACTATACATATTACTAATATGATAGTGTTATAGGTAATACTTATAGTGGTTAGTACTTCATATATACCAAGTACGAGTAGTATTTTATAATACTATTATACTAGTATAGAATACTTTGTATATAAACATTATACTATTTACACATAATACTTAGTATACACTAATTAAGTATTTACATAGATTACTTAGTCTCATATCTCGTTCTTCAATTTTATATATAACTTTTAATATATATTACTCAGTATAGCATTATCATACTACTATAATACTAATCGAATAATATTATATTAATATAATATTAAATTAGCATTACTTAGTATATTAGTATTATAATATGAGTATAAAATTACCTAATGATATAATATAATTACTTAGTATATTACTATTATAATAATGATATAATATTGTTAATATATTATTTAGTTTGTTAATATTAACTACCTGCTCAAATTGTAATCTACTATTGTTCGAACGTACTTTATCTCATAGTTTTGTGTTTTGAATTTAGAGGGAAATTTTCGCGCTAAATACTGAGGATATTTCTACGTCCTAACGGCAGCTTTCCCGCTCAAACAGTAAATGCCCAAAATATACTTAGAATAATGTGTTTGGACGTGAAAAAACTCTCGTTCAGACGCCAAAAGTTGAAATTCCTCACCAAAAAACAAAACAGCAATTTGAAATTTTCATGTTCGGACAGGTAAACTGCAAGTCCAAATGCAACTTCAAAAATTTAAACGCCCGAGTCTTCAGCTCATTTTCACGTGGGAATTCACTCTTTTTGAGAGAGAGAGAGAGAGAGAGAGAGAGAGAGGGACTGAGAGAGAGGTAAAGAATAGTTAGTGACTGTAGGAGGGTCTTGGGTGTGGGAAAAGAATGATTCTTGAGAGAAAATATGTAAATTTTATTTCTCAATACTTTTTATTTTGTGTATTTCGAGTTTAGCTATTATTTTCCACCATTAAAAGTGGTTGGGGGTTTCTCATCTTGTAATTTCTAATCATGGACAGTGTTGTTGAATTAGATTTCGAGTTGGAAGTACAAAAACTGATATTAGTTTTCTAATTGTTAGGGTTTAGAGATTAGAGATTTTACCATATTTGGGGTGTGATTTCATATAAAGTTTAAATATTTCTTTATTTGAGAGTTTTATTACATAACCTATTTCGAGAATGATTTGTTTATTTAGGTATTTGTTGCTTACTTGCTTGGTGTTAAGAATTGGTTCTAGTATTCTGTTTGCACGATCCTCGTTTGAACAAGACTGTTCAAATCCAAACGATGGTTGGGTTTCTTTTGAGTCTCGTTCGAATGCTAAAATGTATGTTCGAACGGGACTCATGCCGACAAAATACCATTGTTAATAATATATAATGAGGTTTTATAATATTGTTTGTTATTACTAATATTTTAGCTTATTGTACTATTATAGTTGGATGTTATACTTAGTTTAATGCTACGTTGAAACTTAGACCCGTTCGAGAGTCGTGGCCAAGTATTTTCTTAAAGAATGTTTGGGTACAACTCTTAAATTGTCAAAAGTGGACAGTTTAGGTTTCTATCATCTATATGACAGATATATTCAGTCAAAGCTCTTATATTAGTTTATAAAATTTTGGTGTGCATTTCCTTACATTCTTAGGGTACGCAATATCACAACTAGCATACTTGGAGAATTGTAGGGAGATGTTGTCGAAATTTTGACTAACATTTAAGTTTTAGACAAAGTATATATGTGATATAGATGATAGTCTCTCGAATGAGATAAGTACAAGTACCTTATCAAAGTAATGATATGAGGACATCAACGAGAATGTTATTAATGATGTTTATTAAATGAAGTAGGTTTTTTAATAGATTGTGGACGGCTAATGAAAATACAATAGATAAAAGTTGGATGCTATTAGGAGATAGACTTGGGCGAGACTATAAGGAGTATACAAAGGGGGTGAAATTTTTTATAGAGTTTGCGAAAAACAGTGCCAACAGTTGGGATTTTATAAGATGTCCGTGCAAGAAGTGTAAAAGCTTGAGTTATTCAAATATGGTAGTAGTGGACATTTGTTTGTTAATGGGATAGATTCTAAATACTCGCTTTGGGTTCTAGATGTCAAACAATTTCCTATAAGAGTTAAATTTGGGAGTCATTCCAATCAGATGGAGAAAACTGGTGTCGAAATCGATATGAACGATACAGATATGACCGTTTTTTATGATAGTGATCATAACTGAGAGGATTTGACTGAGATATTAGGAGATATTGGCACATGCATGTTTTGGGTTCGAGATGGAGAAAGAACATCTTCATAATCTTTTGAGGGGAACTTTACAAGACTGTGGGAGGATGCACAACGACAACTGTATGAGGGATATACCCGTCATAGCAAGTTGTCATTTATGGTGAGGTTGCTACATATCAAGTGAATAAGCCAGATTTCTACAAAGGTCATTGACATGCTACTATAGTTATTTAAAGAGGTTCTCCCGCAAGATAACGTAGTGCCTCATAATTTTTACGAGGTGAAGAAATTGAAACAGAGATTCGAATTTGATTATAATAATATCTATGCATGTAAAAATGACCGTGTACTCTTCTGGAAACAATACGTAGAATTTGATTCATGTCCAATATGCCACGAGTCAAGATGGACATCGGACAAGTGTAACGTACTGAATAAAGTGTTAAGATATTTTTCATTGATCCCTCGACTTCAACGGTTATTTACTTTTCGAGTAATTGCAAAGAATGTTATTTGGAATAATGCAGAAAGAGTTCAAAATGATCAATTCCTCTTGCATCTAGCAAATTTCTTATAATGGAAGAAATTTAATGGGGAGTAACCATGGTTTGCCAAAGAGCCTCAAAACGTGCACTTCAGGTTAGGAACTGATAGTTTTAATCCATTCAGCAATATGAGTACTTCTCATAGTATGTGGCCTGTGATATTAATACCTTATAATCTATTACCATGGAAGTGTATGAAGGATCCTTATTTTATGATGGCTATATTCATCCTAGGGTCGAGGTCACCAAGAAATGACATAGACATATATTTGCAACCACTATTAGCATAGTTGAAAGAGTTGTGGGAACAAGGTGTGACTACATATGATGCGGCCTTGTCGCAGGAATTCAAGATGCATGGTGTAATATTATGGACAATAAATGATTTTTCAACATACGAAAACTTGTCCAAATGGAGCACAAAAGGTAAAATGACTTATCCTATTTGGAACAATGATACACAATCACAATGGTTAACAAATAGGCAAAAATTATGTTTCATGAGACATCATCAATATTTACCTAATAATTATAGATAGCGTTCGAACATAGTAATATTTGGTGGGAAGACTGAGCAGAGGTCATAATCGTTAATATTGTCTGGCAATGATATTTTTGCACAACTACTCGAGGTTCTAGAAAATAGATTTGGGAAGGACACTGTGGAATTCAATTGAACGAAAAAAAAATATTTTCTTTGAGTTGCCATATTGGTTTACGTTCACACTCAGCATAATCTAGACGTCATGCACTTTGAGAAAAATATATGTGAAAATATTTTGGGCACTCTAATGTCAATAGAATGAAAGACAAAATATACAATTAACTCTCATAAAAATTTAAAGGAGTTGGGAATAAGATCGGAGTTGCATTTACAAGATAATGGGTCTCGAGCCTACATGCCTCTCGGATGGTATATACTATCAAGTAATGAGAGAAGAGATTATGTGACCGATTCTTGACAATCAAATTAACTGATGGGTATGCTTCGAAAATGTCAAAATGTGTGTGAACACATTATTGGAAGATAACTGATCTTAAAATCCACGACTGTTATGTATTTCTACAACGTTTGTTGGCAGTTGGTGTGCGTGTAAAACTTACTCAAGATGTTCGTACACATCTCATAGAGTTAGGGGCATTTGTAATGGGATGTTACAAGTTGAGGCATTATTAAAAATGGAAGCCGATATCGCGGTAATATTGTGCAAACTATAGGGTTTGTACCCGCATTCCTTCTTTGATATAATGATTCATTTGAATGTTCACCTATCTCGTAAGATTTTAGTTTTGGCCCAATTCAATATAGATGGATGTATCCTATTAAATGATTTTTAAAAAAACTTAAGCAAGTTTTGGGAAGTAAGACTCATCCAGAAGGTTCGATTGCAGAATCTTACATTGATAATGAATAACACACTTTTTGTTCAATGTATTTTCGTGGGTTTGACACCAAATTTACGAGACCAGATCAAAATTATAAAGGTGAACAATTGGGTGTCTCATCACCATTTTCTGTATTTTTCCAAACTGTACATCCACTAGGTGCACAGGGTAGCTACAACATGTGTGGACGAGATTTTAATAGAGTTCGATAGTATGTCCTGAATAACTGTATAAAAATTGAGTACTACTTAAGATTAGTAATGAATTTACGTATCAATCAAGTTTTGAAAGTTATAATTATATGAATATAGTATTTTTTGTATAAATTAATATTTCACATGAAAATGGTAGCAAACATTTACAACTACTTAACTATGGTGGTGTAACTGATGTAGAAAAGAAGCATGAAATGGAATTCACGTCGTGGTTTGAATATACGGTATTATTAAAAAATTAATATGAATTTTTCCACATATTTAATATTATACTAAATATATTTATTGATGTAGGTTCTATCAAAACGTGCTAAAAATTTTGAGGAGATCTCACAAGAACTACATACATTGGCATGGGGTTCGGGCAAGAGGGCCATCTAATACTCGAGGTATTTGGTGCGTAGATATAGATTTCACACACGTAACAGAGAACAATATAAAAAAACTCAGAATTGTGGGATCGCAGTCGAAGGGAGCCATATGGATAATAATATTGACTTCAACGGAGTTATAAAAAAATATTATAGGATTAAAGAATATGGGGGGGTTATATTGCTTAGTTGTTTATATGTACTTGGTGTGATATTTCAAATCCTAGAGTAGAGTGCGTAAAGATTCCAATTTATTAGTGTGAATACATCCTGAGCCTGATATAAGGATGATTCTTTCATTCTCGTCTATCAAGCAAATCAAATTTTTTATTTAGATGATCTAGAATACGAAAATCCATGGTGAGTGGTGGAGAAGTTTGTACCAAAAAATGTATATAATTACATTTCAGAGATAGACGAACCACATGAAAAATTTGATAGTTGGACAAATGAAAAAATAGATCAAGAAAACTAATTAGGGATCAATATATTTGTTGATCTAATCCAATATGACAGGGTCCCATTGCGTAGAGAAGACATTGCACCAAAAGTGATTGAGGGTAGAATGTCAGAAGAACATGAATCTACTGACGTGTCTAATGAGGATGAATGTGAATGATCCAGCAAAACTAATAGTGAATAAATCAAAATATCTGTATAAGTATAAATCCTATAAATATCCACAACATTTATATATAATATATTTAATTCATTACAATTTCAAATGGATATGCATCACAAATGCAAAGCAGTGCATACATCATCTACATCCTCACCCATTGTTGACCCGCTTGCACGTGATTCACTGGCCACCAATAGTGGGCCAACATCACTAGATCCAGTGCCATGTATTTTGTCAAATTATGGTATTTAAAATAAGTTAATATATATTTACCAAATTATATACATCTATTTTAATTGCTATACATATAGTTGTATACCAACACCGAGGGTGAGGCATTACGAGGGGTGTCTATATAGAGAAAGTTAGAAAAATGAGTTAAATTAAAGTTGATATATTAGAGGGTCACACTAGTGGATACAGTGATTCACAAGCATAGCTTTCTATTTATGTTGGTGCCCTCACTAGCACGTATGTTCCAATGTCAGCAGGCTACTGGGTTAACATTCTCGAAGATGTGAAAGATCACTTAAAAATTGTTGCATGGTAACAAGTTACATTATAAGAAATTAAGTATAAATTAAATTTAAAATGAGTTGTATTTATACTAATTACTTATAATTTTTTTCAAGGATAAGTTTGATTTCAATTTTAGTCGGTGAGAGCATCGAAAAGCAGTTGGGGAATTGATGTCAAGTGCATTCTGGATGTACAAAGGTCGGTGTCATGCATACTAAGAGAAGTTCAGCACTGCAGTATAGGCGCGCCAAAATCCATTCTAAGCAATACTACCAATCGAGTGGTAGAAGGTTTGTGATTTTTTCGAAGATCCTACTCATAAGGTATTATCGCATTTATCCTTTTTTTTAATAGAAAATGATATATGTATTAGAATTTGAAACTTATAATATATATTTTTTTAGCAACGAAATTTTTTGAACAAAACAAATAGATCAAATTTAAAGATACACTATCGTGCGTGTTCTCGATCTTTTCATCATTTTCACAAAAAAATGGTCATTGCTATTAGTTCTAGTCTCATATTAAAATATGCACTTCTCTCATTCGAGTTTTAATATAGTTTTTATTTTGCAGCAAACTGAAAGTTTTGGTAATTTTGATCTGACATAGTTATATGCTAAAGCACATAAAGATCGTGATGGTGTTTGGACTAATTCCAAAGCTGAGGCAAATTATGTAAGTTTAAGTATTTTAAGTCAAATTTAATATAATATTCTTATTATTTATACTAATTTTATATTTTTTTAGGAAAAGATGAAATCTGTAAAGGACACTATTGTAGATCCATTCAATGAATCATCTATCAACGATACTCAGATCTTATCTAAAGTTCTTGGATTACATTCTAGATATTTGAGGGGCTTAGGGCGTTGTGTGAAGTCATCCTCAAGTTCACCATCCTCTTTTAAGGCCAGATTCAATGAAGACAAGACTAAAGAGTTAGAGGTAGTACAACTTGAGATAGAATAATTGAGGTTCAAGGAAGAAAAGTTGCTGACCAGATTAGATAAAACAACGGAGTTAGAGACAAGAATAGAAGAGAGTTTGAAGTCAAGGACCCAAATAATGCTTAAAGAGTGGATGAGGATGTCCCAAAACTCTATGCTACCATCACGATTTTAAAATTTATTTATTTTATTAATTGTACTTTTATTATTTTGTTCAACAATAATATTTGAACAAATTTGTTGCATAGATTACATTTTTATTATAATAGTAATACCTTTTTTAATAAGATGTGAATATGTGTAGCAGTATCATTCGAACATTATTTTTATTGTTCGAAAGGTATATTACGATTTAAAAATTCATCTGACAAAAAAGATTTCATTTGGATACTACGCAAATCCGTTCAAACGAGTACAATCCCAATAAATTTATTTGTCTGAACGGAGAAGCTCTGTTCGGATGCTGACTTCATTCGGACATGAAAATCTGTTCGATTAAAATATTTTTCCATTCAAACGACATGTATCAGTTCGAACAGATTTTTAAGATGAAATTTTTTTGTCTTAAATAAAAAAAAAAACTGTCCGACCAGATCTGGACGAGCAAGTTAAATTTTGTCTCTAAAAATGTTTTTACGGACGAAATTTAATTTTCGTCTCAAAATCTTTTGAGACAAGTTTTTTGAGACAAAATTGGGAAAATTTTTTTTTGTCTCTATAGATATTTTGGGATGAAAAATAGACTTTTTAAGACAAATTGATTTGTCTCAAAAAACCAATTATCTTGTAGTGTATATGTATCTAAAAAATCTTTAACATACTTATATATTTTTATTCTGATTCTGATTTTGATATAATGATTTTGGTTCTGTGATATGGTTGGTACCAACACGATATGATATGATATAAGTGCGTCCGCTTTGAAAACAAAGTGGTTTTTTCTAGTATTCTTTTTTAGTGAATACTCGGGACTCCAAAATAAATAAAGAGAGTTTCACAATACGATACTGTTTGATTTGGCTGCTGGGGATAGCACAACTTTACTACGAGAGTTAAACATGATATATGATATGATATTATGATATAACACAATACGATATGATATGGTAAAATGAAAATGTTCAGTCATGTTATGCCAAAAGGTCTTTAAATATGAACAATTGGAATTTCTAAATATGAAAAAAATTTAAAAAATCGCTCTGAAATTTTATTAATATGTTTTGAAATCAGCATATGAATATGATTTTTTTTTTTTGTTTTCTGCATAAGAAATTTTATAAAAAGGCTTATGTTGTACACAATAGTATATGCTCTTTATTTATTGAATTATTAATATCTCACCTCTTATTTTCACAATCTTTTTAGATGTTTTGGATGATTCAGCTGAGTAAATCAAGAGTAGAAATATGTATACGGCCACACGATCTTAGCAAAATAAGTACAAAAAGGATACGTCAGTATATGAGAATTTTATGTGTGATGTTTACATTAATCATATTGAAATAGTTGATTTGAAACCGTTAGTTATGTGTCATTGAAAACTTTAGAGCATATGATTATATAATTGTGACATGATTTTAAGTGACAAGTAATAACTTTATAATCTATTTGAGAATGGGACGTTACATGAGAAATCATATTTTTACAGTTTCAAAATGTATAAATCCTGCAGATAACTGTAAAAGAATAAATATAAAATATAAATAATAAATATTTTTAAATAATAAATCTCATTTTTTTAAAAATATACAAAAATTATACACCCGAAAACTGCATCTAACATTCCAAAATTACATCAAACATAAAAGGCGATGATGCTGGGCTGTTATCACGTGGTTGAGGGTTAAAGTGGTCTTCCTAACGGCCCCCCCACCAAAAAGTATCTTTTGAGCGAATCTCCTTCACTGATTCCTTTCAATATTTGTTTTTCTTTTTCCCGCGCGTGTTGTCAATTTGTTCACGATATACATAATTTCTTTCACAATAATTCTTGTTCATTTTTTTTTTATCGTATCTTAATTTTCAGTACTGGCAAAACTTCAAAACTTTCCTTTTTTTAAAAAAAAAAAAAAAAAAATATATGGTTAATGTTTTAAGAGCTTGTTTTATCAAAATATTGTTTTTTAAAAAAAATCGACTATTTTGATTCCAATATAATTAATGAATTTTCCCTTACTATAATATATGGGTTTTCGAGCTACCGGTAAGCTTGTGTATGAATCTTCTTTGTCCTTTCTCCCCAAAAGGAGATGGTATTTTTCTTGTCCTAACATCTCCTCATAATAATAGATTATAATTCTGATCATATCTAACTATCTTCGTCTTATGTTAATGCATTTTGTATTTAGCTTGTTACAATTACCATTCCTTAACCAATATTCAAACTCACGCTATTCATTGATCTCGTACTAATATTCCTAAAAAACTATCCGGCGATGATAAAAAGTTATTAGAACGTGAGTCGTGAGTCGTGACCATTTTTTTTTTGTAATAACATGTATTGGCATATAAATGAGATTACGATATGTGTCTTTATCACTGCAAAATTAAAAAGATGGGACAAGGAGGAGTTTGGTAAGGGTTGTATTACCAAATTGAGATTTGATAGCTAGTCAATTGTCATTATGCAATTGAAAATACAAAAACATGGTTTTTTTTTTTTAAAGTAACTCCCTTATATACAATCTATAATATTTTTCATAATAAATATAATAATAGATAATATATAAGATCTTATATTATTTGAGAATGAGAATATCTAATTATTTATAAAATGTTAATTGAAATTTTAGTTATAATTGACTACTCTTTTTATAGATCATACAATTTGAGATCTTTCATTAGAGTGTAATACAATATTAACATTTATGGAGTGTTTTAGATTTTTGTATTGGCAATATTAACCTTTAAACTTCTTTTTTTTTTTCATCCCAAATAAGAGAAAAGATACCAAAAATTCCCACAAGCTCAATTTTTTATTATTATTTAAAGTCATTCTATACAACCACACACTATTCATACAACCTCCATGCATACACTTATTTTTTTCCCCTTAAATCTTAACTAGGGTGTTTTGATTGAGTAGAAAATGACCCATTTTAATTACCCATGTGTCATCCCCTCCCAAAAAAAATTTTATGGACTCTGTTTTCCCCTCCATCGCCCAGCTCAACTCAGCTCAGCTCAGTTGTCGTCAATACTCGCCAATAAATTTGATACATTATATTTCTACACAAGATCTAAACAACTTAAGGACAAACAATAAACTTAATCAAAATCTATACAACCAAACTTCACAATCAATGTATCCTACAATAAATTTAGACAAAATCTACAAAAACAGTACGCAAAAAGCTTACACAAATCAACTCATAATTTCCCCATCATTTTCTCAATTAGACAACAAAAAGGAAAAATAAAAAATATAACAAGAAAACAAGAAAAATGGATTAAACTGGGGTGATGGGTTTCAGGGGTGATGGCATTCAAATGTTGTTAGCAATGTCTTCACGAATCTTCTGGATTTGGAAACCTTCCATATTGATGACCTTATTGATCTACCTCAAAAGAACCACGATTCTAAATACAACATGTTTGGTGCTAATTTTGCATGCTGCTTTGCTATTGATTCATCAGCTAATGCCAAGGAGAAAAGTTCATCCTCTCAACGGTGAGCAAGAGAGGAAAAGGGTTGAGGGAGAAGAACCTAGTTGGACAAGGGAGAGGATTGAGTGAGAGAAGAAGAAGAGTTAAGGGAGAGAGACCTAGGCAATGGAGAATCGACTTTGAGAAGAAGGATTGAAGGAGAAGAGAGGCTCAGGCAAGGGAGAGGATAGAGTTTGAGAGAAAAATCAATGGAAATGAGAAAACTAAGTTTGATTTATTTTTCTAGATAAGATAAGATAAAAGTTAAAAATTGAATAAAATATTATAATAAAATATATTTTAATATTAGTTTTATTTTAGAATTTGAAAAAATTATTTTAGAATTTAAAAAATTTATTTTATTTTTTATGAAATTTTGAAAAATAAAATAAAATAATAATGGCCTTGTTGGGAGGTCTCGTTTTGGGGCCCATTCACATTTCTTTTTTTAATTTTCTGGTTAAGAAAATATTATTTAAAAATATTGTGATTTTTTTAAAAAATATTTAAGAGTGTTTAAAAAATAATGTAAAAAAAATATAATAAAAAAATATACTAAATGGGTATAAAAAGTGAAATCTTTATTGAGCTCTTTAACATTTTTTATGATAAATAAAATAAAATAAAATAATTAAAAAATGAGAACCAAGCCAATTTTCTAAATAACGATGTTAGAAAAAATCTATTCAATTTTTTACGATTTACACGACCTCCACACATACGAGTGGATGTTATATGTGCTAGTAAATTGGGAGTTGAGTAGAGTTTTTCCTTTTGGTTTGGTGGGTAATGAGCAACGGTTCGGTAGGGTAGGTAATAGATTAGAGTGCGTGATATTATGGTATATTCTCCTAAATATCACCCTCTGATTTCCACTTGATTTACGGATACGCCCATATCCACGTGTCTTTCCGTACCTAAATTACACGATTACCCCATTCTCACCATTTCTTTACTCTAACTACCCGCCGCCGCCTCTAGCACCACCGAGTTTTCTTCCATTTTGCATCCAATTGACCCTTGAAGGAAGCAGCCCACCCAACCGAACGCCATCACTCTTCTCTCTAAAACCTCCCTATAAAACCCCATTCTCGGCCTCTCTGTTTTTCTCAGACCCTCCCAAAACTAAAACTCTCTCTCTCTCTCTTTTTCTCTCTAGAAAGGAAGAAAAAGTGAGAGAAGAGAAATAGCCATAAAAACTGCTTGCTAGCTTAACAATGGCTCTCTCTAAAGCCGCCACCTTCTCATCCAAGTCCTTATACAGCAACAACCACGCTCTCTCTCACCCCCATCATCAACCCACTTTCTCTCTGGTCCCCACTTCCACCAAAGCGCACGACGCCAAGACCCTCATCACTCGCATCTCGGCTGTCCATGCCGCCGAGCCCTCCACCAAGCAGTCTGCGCCGCCGCCAGCCGCGGCATCGAACTTGAAATGGACGGTGGAGACCTGGAAGTCGAAGACGGCGCTGCAGCTCCCGGAGTACCCGGACCAGAAGGAGCTGGACTCGGTGCTCCAGACCATCGAGGCCTTCCCACCCATCGTTTTCGCCGGCGAGGCGAGGCACCTGGAGGAGAAGCTGGCCGAGGCGGCCGTCGGCAATGCCTTTCTTTTGCAAGGAGGGGACTGCGCCGAGAGTTTCAAGGAGTTCAGTGCGAATAACATAAGGGACACATTCAGGGTGCTTCTTCAGATGGGTGCTGTTCTTATGTTTGGTGGTCAAATGCCTATCATTAGGGTATGTATTCCTTCTCTCGTGCTGTTTCTGTAATAGATGTTGAAATGATCTATATTTCTTTTTAGATTTGATGATTTCAAAATTTGGGTTTTTTGAATTATGATTGAGAATCGTGGTGGGTTGGTCTGTTTTAGGTTGGGAGAATGGCGGGTCAGTTTGCGAAACCCAGATCGGCTCCATTTGAGGAGAAGGATGGTGTGAAGCTGCCAAGTTACAAAGGAGACAACATAAATGGAGATGCTTTTAACGAGAAATCAAGGATTCCGGACCCCCAGAGATTGATAAGGGCTTATTGCCAATCCGCGGCGACTCTGAACCTTCTTAGGGCCTTCGCCACTGGAGGATATGCTGCAATGCAGAGGATTAGCGAATGGAATCTTGATTTTGCTGAGCACAGCGAGCAGGGAGATAGGTATGCTTTACAATTTGAAGCGTAGCCTAGAAATTGGTATATCCAAAAAAAAAAAAATCTAGTTTAGCGAAGTGACATTGCTTTAATTCGTTTGTTAATTCATGGGATGGTTAAATAGGTACCAGGAACTGGCTCATCGGGTGGATGAGGCTCTAGGATTCATGGCGGCTGCGGGACTTACCATTGACCACCCAGTAATGAAAACAACTGAATTCTGGACATCCCATGAGTGTTTGCATTTGCCTTATGAGCAAGCACTCACCAGAAAGGATTCAACTTCTGGCCTATATTACGATTGCTCTGCTCACATGCTTTGGGTTGGGGAGCGCACCCGCCAATTGGATGGTGCTCATGTAGAGTTCCTCAGGGGAATATCCAATCCCCTTGGCATCAAGGTATTATTAACAACAAAGGATATTTTCGTAAAACTTCCGATAGATCTGGTTGTAATTTTTCATTTGTAGTTTTAAATGGTATCTTAAAACCTGCAGAAATTTGTTTTCAGTTTTGATTCAGATTGGCTAAAAGTGAATCTTCTGTTTTAATGCAGGTGAGCAACAAAATGGATCCAAATGACTTAGTTAAACTGATTGAGATCCTGAATCCCCAGAACAAGCCAGGAAGGATTACGATAATTGCAAGAATGGGTGCTGAAAACATGCGAGTTAAGTTTCCACATATGATTAGGGCTGTCCGTAGGGCTGGGCAAATTGTGACCTGGGTCTGTGATCCAATGCACGGCAACACCATATCGGCACCTTGTGGACTTAAAACGCGTCCTTTTGATGCAATTTTGGTACTAATTCTCTCTCAACTTATTTACAATATAATTAGACTTGAAATTTATAATATTACTAATCCAATTTGTGGAAATGAACATTTCTAACATTTAGAAGTTAGACTCAATTGAGACAAAGTCATTTTAGTTTAATTTTAAATTGAGTCTAACATCTAAATATTCAATTATTAAATTATTAAATTTATCTCAACTCAAAATCTCTTTATATTAAATTTATCTTAACTCAAAATCTCTTTATATATTATAGGATCTACAATCTTTTTCAATTCATCTCCTCTTTACACAAAAGACCTACCATCTTTTTTCAATTTTTCATAAATATAACTAAACTTATCTTAACATCCAAATACATCAAATATCATCTTAGGTGAGTTTTACGTTCTATTATCTTAACTCACTACTATTCTACTATTTATAAAACAAACTTATCTTGACTCAACTCGGCATCTAAACGGGAAAGCAATAGCTGGATTGTCATCTAATTAGTGATTCATGTTAGGTGAACAGACAAAGTCATGATTATCATTGATCTCTAGAAAAATTGTTCAGTAGAGTAAAAGATGAGACGAGCGTTTAACCCAATATTTGCTTGAGTCTCATGCTACCAACCAATTAAATGTGGGGTTGGTGAAGAGTCCAAGTCAAAGCCCACCCATACCTAAAGGGGCGCTCCACCAAACTTGAAAGCTCATTCAATCAACATGTTGTCATCTACTGATTAGCTTTGAGCGTGGTGGTTGTGTACTTAATTTATCTTACTTTGACTAGAAAATCATCACAAGTAAAGTAAACATCTAGGTGCAGAAATTATTTTATGTTTTTTCCAAAATCATGACCATAATTCTGTCTTTAATGGTAGGCTGAGGTGCGAGCATTCTTTGATGTTCATGAACAAGAAGGAAGCCACCCTGGTGGAGTTCATCTGGAAATGACAGGCCAGAACGTGACAGAATGCATTGGAGGGTCTCGAGCAGTGACCTTTGATGATCTTAGCTCACGTTATCACACTCACTGTGACCCCAGGCTCAACGCTTCTCAGTCTCTCGAGCTAGCCTTCATCGTTGCAGAGCGTCTAAGAAAGAGAAGAATGGGAGCTCAACGTCGGGTTTCCTTGAGCCTTTAGAAATTAAGCTTCAAATTGGCAATGCCGGCCAATTCATTTGGTAGTGAATAAATTTGGAAATCGTTCAACTTCGTACGTAAAGAATTGAAGGTACTTCAGTATTAACAAGTTCGATCTTATTCGTGAATTATGGGAGAATCTGCAAATGCAAGGTGTACTTGGGGTACTTGGGGAGCAGACTTGTAGAATTTCCTATCATTTATTTAGTATTTTCATTTGGATTCTGTATTTATCAATCTAATTATGTGTGGATTTCGTATGAGGAAGTAATTGTTTTAAAGATTCACAAAGATTAAAAAAAAAAAAAGTGATCTTTTGAAAATCTTGGAAGAAATAAATAAAAGCAAAGGATATTATGGAATTAATTAAAAATGAATGAACGTGTATGAATTATGATTTTACTTTAGATGATTGCTATAAAAATAAAAAGATTATACAAAAAAAAAAATCTATAAATTGATGTGGTTTTATAGTATTTATTAGATGTATTTGATAACAAAAGTACGTAACTTAATAAAAATAATTTTACAATCTGAGATATCACATCAAATCATATTAATTTATAAATTTATTTTTGTATATCCTCATTTAAACTTTGAAGCTAAAAATCTTAAGGATTATATACTTGTTGGGCCACAAGGATATTGAATGCATGGGCCAGCCATGTATATTTATCACGACACTTTGCTAGATTAATAACTTAAATAAGAGAATAGAAAAGTTCGAATGCAAAGAAAATCTAATTTTTGTTCAGTTCATATAAAAGTCTCGTGTATTAAAAGCAAGAAAGTGAACATGTCAAAACAATCAAAAGACAATCAAATTAGGTACCCTTATGAAGTCCTACATGACCCAAAGACCTTGTTCTTTTTTAAGCAAGTAATTGTAAAAATTTTAAAACTCAAGAATTAAGTTTTGTAAAAACTTAAAGAAACTTATTGTAAAAAGGTGAAAACTCAACTAGTGATTATGTAAATAACCCTATATTATATAGCCTACTTCTTTCTTTTTTTAGTTATAACTTCGGACTTGATTGTTCATAGGCAAGTGGTGTTTAGATCTAGCCAAAGCATCTCTATAACTGACCTAACTTACTTATGTATAAAAATACTTAGGAAACGAAGAAGAAAACGAATAAAACATTTACTTATAAAGAGTGGCTTTGAAGGGAGAAACGTATAGCCGGCATGCTAAAGCTGCAAGGCAACTAAAGTTAGATGCCAACGCATGCATTGGGGTAGACGAAACATACCCATTACTGGTTGAGTTGAAAATTAGCTCATCATGTTGATCCCAAGATCACATGTACATCTGAATTCTGATCATTGACTCTTTATAATTAGGTACATGTGACCGCAAAATGATCTATCACACTCCTCATTAATTCCCTGAATGGAACTCCCAACATGCAACTCTTAGAAATTTCTGCATGTGGTGGATAGATCAGCCATGAGTACATTTTTCAATTATGTTGGACAATTATGCGAAGAGGTAGCACAGCTGCATGGGAACCCTCTGAAATTAATTGCACACGATAACTCTTTTAAAGTAGAAAGCCAGCAACTCCACTACTGAATTCTACTTACAAAATGGATATTTTGATTGGTTTGTTGAGGTTTATAGAGATTGGCTTTGTGTTTCATATATATATATATATATATATATATATATATTTCTTCTAATCAAGCATTGTATAGATAAACTAAATAATTACAAAGATACAAGATTCAATAGGGTGGATGTCCCCAACAGTTATCATAAAACAAACGAAAATAGCACTAAAAATAAAAACAACAAAGCGGGTTATCTCACCAAAAGATTGACTTCAACCTATTCCCACAAGGAGAAGCCGCTTAATTGCTATTTTTACATAATCTGATAAGTAGTCTATAAACCTAAAACTAAAAGCCGTAGTTGAGAGAGGTGCAGTGCATTTTGCTGATTTGGTCCAACTGTAGAAGACTATCACGATCACGTCGTCTTGATCTTGGGTTGAGGAAAGCATAAACATAAGTAAATAGCAACCTAAGGATGACTTGATACATCGACAAAAGGACCACCACAAACAATGGTGGCACGTGTTGCTAAGGAGAAAGGGAGCACCACAAATCTGAAAGATTGAAAGTCACTAGGCCCAATGGTGCCATGCGTGGCAGTAGGGAACTCCTACATTCACGGTGGCGCGAGGCCCACGCGTACTGTAAGCCACGCATGAGCCACACACACTACTTGTTTGGATAAAACTCTTCCACCATCCAACAGATCAGCGGCTAAAGAGTTTGTTGAAGGAGCCCGTGGTAGTTGGAGATGACTGGCTAGCAGCAAATTAAAGCATCTAGGTATTATCACCGAAAAAGTTTAACAAAATGGAAAAAAATCTACAAACTAAGGCTGGACAGGTGGAGGGGGGAAGGAGACAAAGCTCCAGCCCTTCCGTGGCGGGAGTGCTTTGATAGCTGGGGAGGAAGACCAGGACGATATAGAGAATAGAACGTTTACAAGAAAGGGCTTCCTTGGTTCACAGCTTTTGTTTCCTATGTTATTAGTAGTTAGTGAAGCTACTTTTTCTAAACATTTAACTAAAGCACTTATGCTTCATATCCTTATTTTCTTTATAACATACTTCTCTTATTTTCTTTATATCTTCAAGCAATTGCATCTTGTGAAAGGATGAGACTGATATGTGATAATTACTCGGATGGAAATAATCATATGGACCTGGGATGTGCAAGGTATTAATTAATTAGGATAATAATATGGTTACTACCTATTTTCTATTTTTTTATTTGAATTTTTTTTAAAATTTTTTAAAATTTTACTTAATTGTTAAGAAAGTGATTATTAGTAAAATTATCTATTTTTTTTTCCAAAAAACACTTAAAATAAAATGATAAAAAAATTTAAATACACTATAAGTGGTAAATTGGTAGTAGGAGAGTAGTAATCCTATCACTATCCATTTAGTTAAGACCAAAGAGGATGTTGGAAAGTTGATGCCACTATTCCAAAATGCAACATTGGTAAGGAAGAGTTGAAAAATGCATGTGCATTCAATCTAATCAACAGGTAAGAGCCACAAGCTAAGCACAAGTACTAACATAAGTGGATATTCTCCAATGTCCCAAAAATTTAATTTTTATTGTTTTCCTGCAATTGAAAACAATATCAGAAATAACGCGCAGACAAACATTTTCACTTCATGTTCTAAAGAGAATTGTGAACCAAGTATTTGAATAAATATCTCACACACTATGAAAACATGTTTACATAGAGGGACTTACTCAATATGGGAGGATTTTAGGTCTTCGTTGCCATATTTACATTTCTAGCATTTGGGTCTTTGTGTAACCTGGTTCCCATGTAAGGCTTTGTGGTTGTTGGGTCTTTGTGTAATTTGGTTTCCATATATGGCTTTATAGCCGTTGGATCATTGGTTACTTGATGAATATCTTTAATAACTCCCCACAAGTTGTGCCGAGGCAGAAGACCAAGTATGGTTTGTAGAGAGGAAAGAGCAGGTCGTCCTAGAGGTTTGGTAAAGAAACCTGCAAGTTGTTGTGATGCCGAAGCATGTCGAGTTTGTAGAAGGCCTATGGCAACTCGTTCACAAACATAGTGGTTAATCTCAATATATTTGCTATAAGTATGAAAGACAGGATTAACTGTCATATGAAGACTACCTAAGTTATCACAAAAGAGAGTAGGTGTCTTTGAGAGGTGAACACCAAGGCCGCAAAGTAGAAAAGAGATACATGTAGTTCGACAATAATGTGGGCCATGGCTCGATACTTGACTTTGGAACTGGATCTGAAAATAGTATGTCGTTTCTTAGTAGGCCATGAGATAGAGTTGCTGCATAGGAAAATGCAGTATCCAGTTGTAGGCAATGAGTTTGACGACAACCTGCCCAATATGCATTGAAAAAAGCATAAAGATCAAAGGTAGAGTGAGATGTAAAGTGAATGTCAAAATTGACAGTGCCATGTAAATATCAAAGAATACGTTTGACCAATTTGTAATGAGTAATAATGCGTGAATGCATAAATTGATATACAAAATTAATAGTAAAGGCTAGATCAGGGTGAGTGAAGGTAAGGTATTGAAGGGCACCAACAATGCTATGATAATGAACAGGGTCCGAGTAGAGAAGATCACTAAAAAGACCTTTTGCTTTTTGGCATCATGGGGTACCCATAGATTTGCAATCTCTCATTTTTGCGCGGTCAAGAATGTCAAGTGCGTATTTGTCTTGAGATAAGACGAGACTGTCGGGAGTGCAAGTAGCCTGAATTTCCAAGAAAAAGTGTATGGGGCTAAGATCTTTCATAACAAATTGTTGACTAAAGGTAGTAATAAAGTTATTAAGGTAACTAGAACTTGAGCCAGTTAAAAGAATATCATCAAAATATAATAAAAGAATAATAAAACCATGAGTATATAATACAATTAATGTGGGCTTTTCCAACAAATTCTTTTTCCAAGAAATAAATTCGTGGCAAATAGTGAGTTGTTGACACGAAAACTAATTGTAGGAAAAAAATGAGCCTTTTGTCAGCGGATCACATTAGCAAGTCAAATTTTGTGGGAAATAATTATTTTGCAGCCAAAAAATAGTGTTTTTGTGGCGACATTTTGTTGCGGCAAAAAAACTTACAGATTTGTTAGATTTATTGTTACGGTGAGGAAAAAATTCGTAGGAAAAAATCTTTTGGCGGGAATAAAAGTTTTTTGCAGTCACTTGTTGGTACAAATAAACTTATAAGACATATGAACATTAGTTTTTGAGATGATGAATACCTTTGTGGGAAAAAGGATTTGGTTGAGAGATTTTGTTTTTTTTTTTGTTGCGGTAATATTTTGTCGCCGGCGATAAAGTTATTGAAATATTAATATAAATTTATTATTTCCGGCGATTTTATGAGTATTTGCCGCGATCATTACTTGTAGGAAGTAGCTTTTAAATTAATTCCCCAAGTTCCTTTCTTCCCTACCCTACACTCGTCTCTTGTCTCTCTCTCCCCTGTGACGATTGCGAGGGTTTCTCCCCCCGCCATCGAGCCGACTCAAAGAGACCCCCCTCCGGCGTGACCTCACCCAGCCTCTGTGCGACCTCACCCAGTCAACCTGATCATGTTCAAACCGTCTCCAACACCCATGTCTTTGCATTGTTGCGAAGAGCAACCCCTCAACACAAGCAGCCATACCACTCCTGTGGTATAAGTGAGCAATTATGTTTGCCCACTAACTCTGCTAGATTTTCCCATTTCCTCATATTTGATATTAACTCAGTATTTCCTTATAGCCATGAGTAACCTGAAGCTGATCAAGACGCACGACCGACATCAAGGCTTTGTCGATCCTTGTTACTGAGAGAGGATGATCTCGCAGCTTTGTCGGTCAGACTTGAGAACATGCCAGAAAGTGTTCGAAGAAATTTCGCTGAAGTAAACTCAGAGAGGTAAGCACTCTTGCGCCCCTCTTGTGTTTGATGTATTGCTGTTAAGAACAGTTTTTTGGCCTTTTGATTGAGGAAGGGTGCCCTTTGATATGTTGCTTGGTTCTAATTTCTCAAGAATCTCTCAGTTTTCTCCCGACGTGAAGGGGTTTTGGCTTGTGATGATAGTCATTTGGCAAGCACGTACAATGCTCAATAATTGGAATCTAGTACAGCATGACAAAGAACATACTTGCAAGTTACAATAAACAGAGTTGCACCTTATATTTAGCTTTTTAATTAATAGACTTCAGAGCATTTTTAAGAAAGTTGATTTTGGCCTTCTTTGCACAAGATGGATATGCTAATCATGAATAATGACTAAAGGTATACGTGTTGCCTGTGTTTAGATACAATGTCGAGTTCTTTTTTCCCCTTTGAGCCATGGCCAGTTTTGTTGACTTTATATATATGTGTGTGTGTATATATATATATATACACCTTTATATCAACCATTATTATAAAAGAGGTTATGCGAGATGAACAATACTCCATATGTTTATCTCAACTTCTCAGATAAATTGTTCTATAAGTTATGACCTCTAAATAATATTTGGTTCTTTCCCTATTTTCTTGATGATGTTAGATCATGGAGAATAAGAATATGATAATGCTACAGACAATAATAATGGTACCTATTCTATGGTAGGTTGTCTAATCTGATCTATTTCAGCTCCTTTCTACGTCCCTTTTTGAAAACCCTTGACCATATAACCCTTCCCCTTGCTCTACCCAACCTATTCAGCAAATATGGATATTTTGACCATCATCAGGTTTCTTTATCCCATTTATTTTAGATAAGAATATCTCCCTACCCAGCCAATCAGAGTTTGCTCACCTCTGTTACCTTAACTTGTACGCTCATCTTTGTATGATTCTTTAGAGTATAAATCCATAGAAATGCCTGCAACCCAAGATGGAGTCTTCTAAAACCAAGATGTTTGGACCAAGCGAACTGTATTTTTATGCTTTAGTCTTGTTGCTTGAGTAGCCCTTTAGAGTTAGTGTTGTTTATTCTTAGTTATAGTTTGTATTTTACATTACTTTTATGTATGTTCTAAGAGCAATCTTATTGAATTATCTAAAGCTATTCTTTAAAAAGTATAAATTTGAATTTTGTTGGACAAAATTTTAGCTTTACTATTCACAAAAGGTACTTTGATTCCCTTTCCCCAAAAACTTCTCATTTCTGATCAAATGTGACCAAATTTTTTTGATATATGTGCAAAATTGTACTTTTTCAAATTTAGTTTTGGACAATCCAATAAGAATGCTCTAAATGATGATATTTCTTCTCTCTAGGAACTTCTTGCCTTCTTATTAGATAGGCTACATGAAGATTTAAATCATGTCAAACAAAAATCTTACATTGAAACGAAGGATTCAGATGGTCGACCAGAGTTAGTACTTGGATCAAACTTATACTTTTATTCTTTGTTCATACGAGTGTATTCTTAAATTGTATTTGACGTCTATTGGGGGATGAGCTAATTTATTATTTAAAAGCCTTTGCCAAATATATGGCTTTGCAATTAGTCTTGGCTTGAGAACTTACGTATTAATTATGTATATTTTATTATTACAACTCTTTAAGTATATTAATGGCATTGAGGACTCTCGCTCTCTATCTTATGAAATCGTGATGAGAATTGATGGCCCATTGCTATCTTGTATATCTTTTGGTTTATATAGTGAAGTTATTTGTGTGTGGCACACATTAGTTCTTTACAATGTCATGTCTTTATGGGTCATGATGTGTTGTGATTTGCAGTTATGTCATTGATCCTGCAACTTCCAGGTTTGTTTTTAACTCTCATTTCTAAATACTTCCACTTTTATGCTGATCACCATTATAAAGAATATGTTCTTTACAAGAATAAGACAACTACAACTTTTATCATCTTGATGGGTGTCAACAACTTTGATGTTGTTAAGTATCTCATATTATTGGAAGCATATGACAAAATCTCTGGATGGTTCACTAAACATCTTACAATTTCCTTTTATGTTGAGATATATCGGATATTGATCGAGATTTCCAGTCATTGGCATAATGTTTACTCCATACCTGACATGTTCTGAGTTTCTTACTGTATTTCCTCACATAAAGCCTCATGTCTATTGACTATTGGAAAAAAGTTAATGTTTAGATTTTGCTTACAATACAATGAAAACACATTCGAAGTATTTTATAAGAAACATGAGAGGGTCTCTTCAAAGTGCTTAGAAGAAGCATGAAAATGATTTGGTGCTGATGGGGATCTTTTTGGTAATAAATTTTCTGATCAGTCAACGCTTGTAATCTTATCCATTTTACAATACCAATTATTAAATTTTGGTTTAGTTGTCCATGCAGATATATTTGGAGAAGAGTGATAGGCAAAACCGGCCTCAATTTACATGGGGAAGGAATTGACCTTTCTA
Source organism: Platycarya longipes (assembly GCA_036559045.1). NCBI lineage: Eukaryota > Viridiplantae > Streptophyta > Magnoliopsida > Fagales > Juglandaceae > Platycarya > Platycarya longipes. The sequence continues at coordinate 17,108,868 of CM071792.1, read as the reverse complement.
ACACATAGTTTATATAGCCTCTCAACTCAAGGAGACCTGTGAGTGTTTTTATTTTTCCTTTTTATTTATTTTCTCTCTTTTCTCTTTTCTCTTCTGTTTACTTAATTTTGTTTAATTTTAAATATCTAATTTTTTTTAATGAATTAAGTCTTATTGTGTAGAGGATGAGACTAAGCTTTTTAGCAATTTGTGTGGTGAATTTGTGCTTAGGAAAAGTGGTTAATTTATGTAGGGATTGTGAGAATTTTGTTATGGATGTTTGTAGATTTACTAGTTAAAACTATTTAAAATGGTTGATTTTTTGAGAAAAATATCATTTTTTTAAAATTCTTTTCAGTTGTTGTCAAGAGTTGAAAAATAGTGATCATTCTTGTTGTATGGATGTATTGTATGTAATGAACACATTTTTAATCAATTGGTACTGCTATATACTTCTACTTATATATTCTGGCAAAACTTGTTCTTTTCCAATCAGGGAAATGTGTGGGGCACGTTATTAGCCTTTAGCAACCCTTATTTAGGATATCTGTAAGTGATTGGGTTATCAAACATAAAAAGTTTGTGCTGAGCATCTTCCCGTATCATGATGGACAAAAACTTTCAGGCCAATATCATTTGAAGGGTACCATATCTCTTGGAAAAGTTCACTTAATCGAGTAAAGGTACATCCCACTCTAAACTCTTTTTTTGTAGTTATTTTTTAACATTCCAAAAAGAAGTTATTTCTGATTTTGAGTTTGAGAATCGACCAATTGTGCCATTCATATTGGTAAATCAATTTTCTCAATTGGATGATTTAATTATGTAAGGAACTTTGTTGTAGAGATATAACTTGCAGTTAAATAAATTATGGGTAACATTTAGAAGTCAATGACATCTAAGTGATTTAGATTTTGCATTTAGCAATGCCTATCACTTCGACTGACATTCTTGTGATGTGACTTATTTTAATTGTGGGGAAATTTTACTTTATTTGCTGAATTTTTAAGTCTTATTTTGCCATGCAAAGTGAGTTTATATTTGAATTGAGAAGATACCAAAATAAGTATAAACATGGGTGGAGGCATGAGTAATAAACCAAGGGAACATCACAAGAGTATTGACAGCTATAGACTTTCTATTTTTTTTAAGATCGTTCCCCTATAATAGTCTTTAATATATGTAATAAATGATTTATTTTAGTTGTTTTCTTTTATGGATTATAATTGTTTTGATAATATTTAATTGATAAAATGGGTAACACAATTTTATCTATTGATTTATAGATTTTGCATTCTATTAAAATTTTGTTTGGTATTTGCGGCGACATGTTGTGGCCGCAATATATTTATATATATAATATATATATATATTTTACCTCTTTAAGTGATTTTCGACAGTAATATTTGGTAGGAAATTATGTATTTGTGACTATTTTATTCATAGCAAATAACCATTTGTGACAGTAATTTTTAGTAGCAAATAATGTTCATTAACTGAGAAGCCTCACGTGAGATACGTTTCTAGACAAAAACAAGTCTTTATGACCAGCTTGTTCATAGCAAATAACCATTTGCCACTATAATTTTTTTATTGCAAAACAATTAAGTTTTGTTAGGAAACATTTTTGCTGTAAAAAGTAAACTTTTGTGACCAGTCTCACATTTTGTAGAAAAAGTCATAATTGAGATTTTATTATCGGCAAACCCAAAGACCATAGATTCTTGCCACAAAAATATTTTTTGCGACAGAAAATAGACTTTCTGTTGCCATATGTTGTTACAACAAAAGGACATATATATTACTAAACTTATAGTGTTTAGTAAAGAGAAAGAGGTCAGCCATGCTACAAGAGAACCCATACAAGAACCCATACAAAATGAGAAAGTTACTAAATTTACTAAACTTATCAAACCAAGCACCAAATGTTTGTTTTAAACCATATAAAGTCTTGTTGAGTTTGAAAATATGAGAAGGGAGAGTAGAATATATAAAACCTGGGAGTTGATCCATAAAGACAGCTTCCTATAGATCTCCATGTAGAAAGGTTTTTTTTTATATGTCAAATGTCCGATGTCCTAGTGATGAAACAATGCTAAACTAAGTACAATTCGAATGGTGCCGAGTTTGCTGACAAGCGAAAAAGTTTTTGTATACTTAACACCATCTTTTTTATAGAAGTTCTTTGCAACAAGACGAGCTTTCAAGCAGTCAAGAGAGCCGTGTCAGCATTGAGTTAGGTCTTGAAGACCCATTTGCAGTCGATTAAATCTATGGATTGAGTTCAGACTTCAAATTCCTTTCTCAGAATATGCTTATCATGCCACCTTTTACTTTTATCATTGTAAATCCAAGCATTCTTATAAGCATTATTGTGGAACTCATCCATCTCATTATATTGTAATATTCTGCTCTAGCCAGCCACTTGTAGATCAAAGTTCAATGTTCTTGTCGCCCAATAGGCTATGTGTTCTAACTCCACCGATAGATGAAATGCTTTTCCATAAACGAGCCGATAAGGTGACATCTCGATTAGTGTTTTGAATGTTGTCCGATAGGCCCATAGTGCATTATCTAAACTTTTTGCCTAGTTTGTCCGAGAGATACTCACAGTCTTCTCCAATATGTGCTTCAACTCCCGATTAAATACCTCAACTTGGCCGCTTGTTTGACAATGGTATGGTGTCGCCAAGTGATGAGTAACTCCATACTTAATTAGTAGAGCTTCAAGTTGGCGATTGCAAAAATGCTTCACTCCATTACTGATTATGGTTCTTGGAGTGACGAATTGGGAAAATATGTTCTTTCGCAGAAAATTCACTACAACCCTTGCATCATTAGTCGACAAGGCGACTGCTTCCACCAATTTGGAGATATAATCTATAGCCACCAAAATAAATTTATTAGAATGTGAGGATGAAAAAGAACCCATGAAATCTATACCCCAAACATCAAATAATTCAATCACTGAAATATTGTTTAAGGGCATCTCATGTTTCCTTGAAATGGGATTGCAAAATTTTTGTCATTGTTTTTAGACCACCAAAGTGGCCATTGACTTCCAATGAATGGCGGTGTCTAAGAATATTCTCCATCTCCTCATTGGGCACACATCTCTTGATTATCTAGTCCACGCAGTGCCAGTATAGAAAATGTTCCTCCCAAAAATAATATTTGAAGTCGGAGAAGAACTTTTTTTGATATGCTATCTCGGGAGCTAGAATTCACGACACCAAGTAGTTGACTAGGCATACCATGGAACAACCTGTACAACCATCAAATGCTCATCTAGAAATGCTTCATTAATTTGTAATTGCTGCTCATCATCCGTACCCTAAATCTCAATTCGGGACGAGTGATATGCCATAAAATTTTACGTACCCTTCTTGTCCTTGATCTCCAAATTGAATTCTTGTAGAAGTAAAATCTATCAAAGCAATCTTGGTTTAGAATCTTTCTTTGCAGGCAGGTACTTAAGAACAAGGTGATCAATATAGACAACCACCTTCAAACCTATCAAGTAGGAACAAAATTTTTCAGAAGCAAAAGCAATTGCTAATAATTCTTTTTCAGTAGTAGCATAATTAAGTTGAGTCTTTGATAATGTCTTACTTGCAAAATAAATAACACGAAAATTCTTATCTTTTCCCTGCCCTAAAATAGCTCCTATAGCATAGTCACTGGCATCACATATAAGTCAAATGACAAATTCCAATTCGATGACACAATCATAGGTGTTAAAATTAATTTCCTTTTCAATGCTTCGCAAGCACGCAAGCATTCATCAGGAAATTCAAATTGAGTGTCTTTAATCAACAAATTGAAGTGAGGTTTAATAATTTGGGAAAAATCCTAAATAAATCGTCAGTAGAACCCAACGTGTCCCAAGAAGCTTTTCACGCCCTTTACATTGGTTGGTGGTGGGAGTTTGTCGATCACTTCAATCTTTACTTGGTCAACTTCAATTCCCTTAAAGGATTTTTGGTGGCCAAGCACTATCCTCTCCTCAACCATGAAATGACATTTTTTCCAGTTAAAAACTAGATTGGTCTCCTTGCATCTCTGTAAAATTGAAAATAAGTTAGCCAAACAATTGTCAAAAGAATATTCAAAAACAAAGAAGTCATCTATGAAGACTTCTAAATATTTTTCCACTATGTTTGAGAAGATGGACATCATGTATCTTTGAAATGTACCTGACGCATTGTAAAGGCCAAAAGGCATCGCCTATATGCAAATGTTTCATAAGGATAAGTAAAAGTGGTATTCTCTTTACTTTCAGGCACAATGACTATTTGATTATAACCAGGATATCTATCCAAAAAACAATAGTAAGCATAAGCAAGTCTTTCTAGCATCTAATCAATAAAAGGTAATGAAATTGGTCTTTTCTAGTTCATTAAATGTGAGACCCCAGGTTTTATGTACTCTATATATTATTATTTATTTTATCATTAACGTTGGTGGCTTATATTGGTGCTAATTATAGATTTTGTTGTGTTTTATTTTGTATCAGTGAGCGTTTTATTTTATTGGGCTTTTCAGATTGATTCATTGATTTTAACTTATCAAATTATTAGGTATTGTTATTTATTCTATTTTGTTTGATGGCATTTTGAAGAGTTACAAATATTATAATTGTACAAGATCGTTTTATAAGCCTGGTTTTAATTATTTAAAATGTTATGGAATTTTTATTATGCTTTAAATATCTGATTTAAATATGTGGTTTTACGATTTTAAATAATTAATAAGTTTCATTATTTTAATTAATGATGGAGAATATTATGTTATGAACTAAAAGTTAAGTTGAAATAATATTTTATTTTATTTTCCCTTGGGAGTTTTTAAATTAAATTGATTTTACATATTTTTTGATCAGTGTTTTAAACATATTGTTTGTCCGTTTGAAGACCTCGAAGTGTCGGCCTATAAATAGCCCGAGGAAGTCTAAGCCCTTATCTTCCTTTCTCTTTTTCCTTTTTCTTCTTTCTTTTTCTCTCCTCAGCTTGCGCGACACCCTTCTTCCCCTCTTTTGCCGTTCTGTCTCCTCTCCACCTAACGTTGTCATGCATAGCCCGTGGCCATCACCGCCCCTCCCATTTTCTTCTCCACTGTCCGGCGACCATCTCCCATCAATCTCAGCTCAGCCCATACCGCTGTTTTCCCCCATGCACACCTCTAATGTCGTGGCCTTTATGTGCTCCAGCATCGCCGTCGCTCCATCATCGGCCACCACTTTTTCACCACTTCACCACCGGCCTCTCAGCTACCTAACCCACCCTTCCAATGCCGTGGCCTTTGAGCTACATCTCCAATTTATATTTTTTGGCCTCCAACCACCGCTCACACCACCACCCATGGCCAACCACCACCACCATTCACTTCACCAAGACCTTAAGTTATTCCTTAGTTATCTCAAGTCTTCGTTTGTTCCCATTCAAAAGTTGGATTTTTTAGACCCACGGCCCTTATCCATTTTGCACTGTTACGTTGCTTTGCCGCCATCGCTTGTACCTTCGTGATCATTTGAAAATTATATTATAGTGCTATAAGTATTTTTCAAATAAACTTTGAGATTTAAATATATTTTGCATTAACAAATATTGCGTTTGGTTGGTTGTACTGGACTTAGTCAGAGGAGTTTGGGGCTCGGTTGGGTTGGAGGATAGAGTTGGTTGTATGGTTGGTTGATGTTGGGACTTGTTGGGACTTGTTGGTTGTTGGATACTTTTGTGTATTGGCACATATATTGCATGTGTAATTGCACGCATGTTTATGTGTATATTTGAAAACTAGGTTTTCATGTATAAATAGTTTCCTGGTGCGTATGTATCACAACCCCAAGTTGGGATGAGACATTATCCCGGTGAAGCTCCTTTGGTCATTCGGGAGTGGAATATACTGAGTGATGTCCCCTAGGTTGTCGCCGGGCGACAACGGGATCGAACGACATGGTAACGCTCTCGTGCCGACTCCGTGACTCCTCTGCTGATGAGGGCTAGAGGATGTTCGGTCATGGTACGTAGTGGGCGCGGTTAGCTAGGCATCACCCATTTTAAAGTCACATGCGTGGTCGTTACCTATGGTGTGGCGAAAAGAGCCAGGGTGTGCGGATGGTCCCTAAGGGGAGACCATGGTGCATACGGTTAATAAATTGGATTTGTGGGCCATTTTTTGGAAAAATGGTGAGTTTTGATAAATGAATTTGAGAACCATTTTCTGTGAAAATGGTGGTTGTTTTAATGGATTTATTTTAGACCAAAATGAGATTTTGGCGTGTATGGAAAGCTGTTCATTTAGGAAAGGTCGATTTTGAGTTTCATGCATATGGTATCATGTTCACAGTTTTTGTTGTTGCATGGATGTATTTTTATTCTTGTGGTTTGTTTGAGTTTTACTTACTTGTAGTACCATTTTTGGTATCGTAGATTTTGATGGATGCAGAGCCTGGGATGTAGGTCTGCCAAAGAAGTGATCGAGGATCACTTTCTCGTGGGATGAGAATTATGCCCGCTTTTGGTTATAATGTTTTTGGTCTGTATTGTATTTATAGTGGATAACTGTATATCTTTTAAAGGTTTTTTATTTTGAAAATTTGTATTTAAATTTATGGTACTTAGTTGGCTAACTTTTAATTAACCGCGGCGACCTTTTGTTGTGCACCTTTTATGTGTTGCACACACTTGAGCACTTATCGATGAAGTGTGTGACCTGTGTTGTCAGTATCTCGACGTCTCGATCCTCGTGTTTTCGTACTTGGGAGTTGGGGGTGTCACATTAAGTCTTCTGTAATCCATGCATACTAGCCATCCTGTGACAGTCCTCGTAGGTATAAGTTCATTGTTGCCATTCTTTCTCACGGTTATCCCGCCTTTCTTTGGGATGCTTTGTACTGGACTTATCCATGAACTGTCTGTGATTGGATAAATAATCTCGGCATCTAACAGCTTCAATACTTCTTTATGTAACACTTCTTGCATGGATAGATTCAGTCTCCTCTGGGGTTGGATGATCAACTTAAAACTATCCTCTATTAAAATCTTTTACATGCAAATTGAAGAACTTATTTCTTTGATGTCCAAGATGGTCCAACCTAAGGCCATCTTGTGTTCCTACAAAACTCTCAACTTCTCCTCCTCTACATCACTCAAGGAACTGTTAATTATAAATAGAAAAGTAGAGTTTTGACCTAAGAAAGCATATCTCAAATTTGATGGAAGCGGTTTGAGCTTAACCTTGGGTGGTTCCTTACTTAGAGATGTCAGTTGAGATGAATTTAACTCTTCAACTTTTGGTTGTATTGAAGGAGGAAACAATGGTGTAGCTTCCAAATATCTCTCACATTCCCCAACTTCTTCATCCTCAGATTTAATAGATGTAGAGCGAGTAAGACATACCTCAAGTGGTTGCTTTGGAAACTCAACTTCATAAGTCTCGTTGGCCATGACTATATCTTGATCACTTATTTGAAAACAAGAATGTACTTTGGAAGGGAATTCTATAGGCTTAAATACATCAAAAGTAACTTGCTCCTCGCTGACTCTCAGAACGAGCTTTCCATACAGGACATCAATTGAAGGTTTTTCCCGTTGCAAGAAAAGTTGGCTCAATATCAAAGGGATTTCTCATCCTCCCCCATATCAAATACAATGAAGTCGGCTAGGAAGATAAACTTATAAACATTCACCAATACGTCCTCAATGAGTCTTCTCGAGTATTTAATAGATCTATCTACCAATTGTAGAGAGATGGTAGTCGGCTTTAATTCTTCAAGACCCAAGTTTTAGAAAAAAAAATGCATTAGATTAATACTTGCCCTTAAATCACATAAAACTCTATCAAAATAAGATTCTCCTATAATGCACATGGAAGTGAAACTCTTTGGTTCTTTCAATTTATGTAGTAGCTTCTTTTGTAAAATTGCACTGCTACCCTCAGTCAGTATTATCGTCTCATGCTCCTCCAACTTTCGCTTGTTTGATAATATCCTTCAAAAAATTTTGCATATTTAGGCTTTTGCTCTAAAACTGTAATGAGAGGAATATTAATATGCAATTGCTTAAATATGCTTAAAAAAATTTAGAGAACTAATGATCAATTTTATTTTTTCTTAATCTTTACAAAAAAGGAATTGGTAGATCATAAATTGAAGGAGAATAAGTTTTAGAAGTAATCTCCCTGAATTTTTTAGATTTTGAAACTCTTTGATTTTCCTTAGTCTTCTTAGCTTTCTGGTTGGCTATTTTCTTAGCTTACTCCACTTCTTTCATTTCGGACTTAGCTTCCTTAATCTTGGACTCCACATTACATTTAGCTTCATTTTACTCGGCATTTGCTACTTTCAGCTGCTCATATCTCTGCCCACTTCTTTCATCTCGGACTCGGCTTCCTTAATCTTGGACTCCACATTACATTTAGCTTCATTTTGCTTGGCATTTGCTACTTTCAACTGCTCATATCTCTGCCCACTTCTCAATAATATGTCTTGGCATGTTCTTTCAAACTAGTCATAGTGTTGTTCAACAAATTCCTTGTGGTCCTCTGTGTAAGCATGTTTAAGCGCTGACTGATTTGCTTATCAAGATTGCGGATTAAATCCGAGTTGTTTTGGATCACCATATCCATCTTTTACATGTATTGCATGAACATGTCCTCAAGTGTCGGCTACTTCTCTTGCTATGAAAATTGTTGAGATGGTCTATCGGCCATTGATTATTACTCCATGAAAAGTTGAGGTGATTCTACTATCCGGGATTGAAAGTGTTCGACTATGAATTATTTGACGTTCAAAATTAGAAACGTAATTAGCTTGTTCGAAATTTTGTTGAGCAAAAAGAATCCCCACTTAGCAGTCTACACTTGAATAATTTCCTGCACAATGATTACAAATAATATTAGTTTAAATAATATTAACATTCATCTTATCTAGTTGTTGAGATAAAGTTGACATTTGTGCTGTTAATGTGGTAATAGAATCAAGTTTAAAAACTTCAGATGCCTTCCTTGACATTGCTCTCTCCAAAGGCCATTGATAGTTGTTGGATGCCAATTCCTCTAGAAGTTCATAAGTTGTCCTATGAGTTTTACTCATTAAAGCCTATTCAGCTATTGCATCAACCATAAATCTGTTTGTAGCTCTCAAACCATTATAGAATATTTGCACTTGAAGCCATGCTAGAAGGTCTTGATGAGGGCACTTTCATAATAATTCTTTGTACCTCTCACATGCTTCATATAATGATTCATCCTAAAATTGGATGAATATGATAATATCATTCCTTAGCTTTATTGTTTTTTAGGGAGGAAAATATTTTGTTAAGAATTTGTGTGTCAACTCCTTCCAAGAGGTGATGATGTTAAGTGGTAAAGAGTTCAACCAAACTTTTGCTTTTTCCTTAAGTGAGAAAGGAAAAAGCCTTAATCAAATAGCATCATCTGTCTCTCCCTGGTGTTTAAAAGTATTATAAATTTTTAGCAAATTTGTAATATGAGCATTAAGATCCTCTTGTGACAGCCTCCTAAACTAGACAATTTGCTGTATCATTTAAATGATGGCTGGCTTGATCTTAAAATTATTGGCCTTTATGGTAGGCCTCCTTATGCTAGATGTAGCCCTATTAATTGAGGGCATAGCATAGTTTGTTAACGCATTGTGTTCTTGGTCGGCAATATTAAATATAGATGCGTTCAATTGAAATATTAAAAATAAAATAATTTGGAATATAAATTGTGTATTCAATGCTAGACTAAATCAAAGCTCTGTAAAATAAAATTAGTTTATAATGAAATTAAAAAGAAAAAAAAATAAAACTAGTATTTTTTGTTGGACTCGGTTGATGAAACATGTGGCTTTTGTTTCTATTCTCTATATTTGGCTCCTCAGAAAAATTTCAAATATAAATTCCCAATGGCTGCTACTACATCTCTTGGCTTGTTCTATTTTTTTTTCTCAATTCTTCTCTATTCTCTTCTCTCTTGTGGCGCCAAATGTGAAGATATATATATATATATATATATATATATATATATATATGTCTCTCAATTCAGTTTTAATAAGTAAAAAGATAATAAAAATCATGTAAAAATTACATTTATCATTTACAAATTAGATTTTTTTTTCTTTTTAAAAAAAATAAATAAAAGGACAGTGCTAACAGGTTGCCTAGTGTTTATTGTTGGGCATACCTCTAGTATAAATTTGTTGTTCATTTATTGCATTTCTTTTAAATACTTTTAACACCCTTAATCATTAAGAAAATTAAAATATATATACTATTTTATTTAGGCATGTTCAAAAAGAGCTTGGGCGTGCTTGACCCGACCAACCCGACTCAACCAACCCGCCAAAGGCTAGCTAATAAGATCATCAGCTTCTTGTCGGGTTGAAATCGATGGACCCGACTATGTTTCTAACCCATGAAGTGCGCATCTCATCGTCTCTATTCTTGTGTCAAAGACTTCTAACCCATGAGATCTCCCATTGTGAAGTGCAGTCAGGGTGTCAGAACCCTTAGGCGGGTGGCCTTGAGCCATACCTCGACACCACCCTTGACCACCCCTGACACAATCACAGTGAGCCTTCTTGCGTGCCTTGACATGCAACTGGGTCTTAGCGAGACTAGTGGCATGCTATCCAGCGCACGGCACCAACCTGCACTTTGTAGGTGAGGCTAGTGGCATGCCCACAAGGCATGTCATCCAGCGCATGGCTCTAGCCCGTGCTTTGAAGGCTAGACTAGTGGCATGCATTCCATGCATGTCATCCAGCGTATGGCTCCAGCCCGCGTCATGCAGCACCAACGTCCAGGCCACCTACCTGGGCCATGCAGAAGAGCAGCACTACACCGCCCTGTGCCCACCATCAGGCTTATGCATGTCACCTTGCCATGCCCACCATTAGCAGGTCCCACACAACGCCATGCCATGTCACGCAGTCAGACGCCACGCAGACTTGTCCAGCCGTGGGCCGTGCCACACACTAGTCCATCATTGGGCCATGCATGCCACAACAACACCATAGGGCACCATCTATATTTTATTTGCTTTATTTCATTTTATTTTAATTAATTATTTTTGCCAAGGTTCTTTTGGGGATTTCCAATTTGTATGACTCTATAAATAGGACCCTTAGGTTTCACTTTGATATCTTTTGAACCTTTAACAAACTTCCTGAGAGAGAAAGGCCGACCACTTGTGGTTGGAGTTATCATTCGGTGCTTTTGCACTTAGGATCCCTGAGGTGCAATTCGTGAATCTCCTTGAAGAGAATTATACCTTGTAATTCGTGAATAGGTGTGATTAATTTATCTATCCAATAATATATTTGAGGTTTCCTATCAATCTTTGTGCAATTCGTGAATCAAAGTTGATTGTGTTATCCTTGTGTTCTTTGAAGTTATTTTTGTGCAAGAGGTGAAGTGAGTAAGTGAGTGAGTGAGTGAGTGTTCTTAAGAATTTCGAAATTTACACCACTTGTAATTTTCGAATTCTCCAAGTTGTTAAGTGAGAGTTGTAGAGTGTTGGAGTGAGAAGCATTGTTTTGTTTAAAAGTTGATAATGCTTGAAGGTGTGTTGGCTAAAACTCTAGTGGAGGCCTTGTGTGTGTCGAGTTCTTCAAGTGTTCTTTGCTTGTTCATCAATTTTCTTGGAGTTTCTTGAATATTCCCTCAAGGCAAACACCATACACAGCCAGACCTAATTTCCCACTTACCATACACGCCTAGCCCTCATACCATACTCGGCCAAACTCCATTCAATCATATCCATCCAATTTTCCAGCTCTAAGACCAAATACTTATCATATTGAGTCATTCTCATTGCCATACTCACCACCACATAATTCCCATAGCCAGCCATACATTTCCCACCAACCCTCCATATATTTCCAAATCAAACAAATATCCCACTTCCCTTATCAAGCCATACTCAGCTATAACCCAAATTACCTCACTACCCTTGGTCGAAAACCCCTCATTCACCCTAGCCCCATTCGACCAACACCAAACCCTAGCAACTCTTAAGTGGTGCCAACACCCATCCAAGATTCCATTGTCGTGCATTAACCCATCCCACACGAGATCACCGTAGCCAAGCCGAACTCAACCCAATTTTCTCTTAAAACCATAACCTCTCATCTCCTAATCCCCCATTGTTGGTGCACTAGAACCATACCAAATAAATGAGTGTTCACTTGGTCTTCTTAAGGCGCAACAAGGCAAGGAGGACCCCATTGGTGCTTGAGAGCTTGACCGAGGTCCCTATCATAGGGTCCCATTGCGAAGTCATGAGAAACAAGTTCTCTGGCGATATTCCAAACACATTTTGGCCGGACATGGAAAACCACACACACTCTTCAGTCTAGGTATTCTGACGAGAAACAAGCTCTCTCTCTAGCACTCTGAATCTCACATTGTTGTGGATTTGACTTGAATGGAAAATGAGAAATTAGGGATTGTGTTGATTGTTTCATTGAATTTGAGATTTTCTTAATAAGTACGCATTCCAAATTAAGATACGTCGGTTCACCATGGCCATTTTCGGTGCTCTTTCAATCTTCACTATTTGATTTTCATTATCTTTTTATGTAATGTGGGTTCATTCACTTTTTTTTGCCTAGGTTTTATTTTTATTTTTAATTAATTAATTTATTTGCACTAGATTTGGGGTTTTCTTTGATTTAGATTTCATATCTGGGTAGATAGTGAAATTCTTTACTTCTAAAATCTCATGTTATTCTGATCATATGAACTTGGCTTTATTGGTTTGGTGTGCTTTCTTATCATTTTATGGAGAATTACAATCTATAGAAGTATTATGAAAGACCTAGAGGATTTTGAAAGAGAGGTAAGAGTTCAACATGTTAATGTGTGTAGCATGCTCGTGTAGAGAAATGCTACACAAAGTCAGTTTTATGTAACTGGCCTGCAGTCGACTGATGTCAGCTGTTGTTTAAAAAAAAATACAAAACAAAAGGCAAATCCTGAAATGTATTTCGGTTTCCCGCTTCAAAAGGCAAAACAAAACAAAGAAGCCCTTGAAACTAGGATTCCGACCCAACGAGTAAGATGACAAGTTACTAGACCCAAGGAACTTGACTCGCTCCCTCAAGAACTACTGTGACAAGTTCTCTGATGAGAGACAGCTAGAGTCATTGTTTGCCATTTTGAGGCTTGGAATGTAGTCTTGGAGCATATCGGTCACGTCCTTGAACCGCTGCTGATGTAGCAGAGCCTTGGCTTTGAACTCCATGGCTTTCTCAGGCCATGGCGAGAGGGCAAAAGCCATATTGAGAAGGCTCAGTGCTGAAGCAACTTCGCTTTGTTCTTGGGTCGCTACGAGATTGCGAGCATCCTTAATGTACTTATACACCATCTACATATATAGAAGAACATCTCAATGGGTTGAAGTAAAGTTTTCAATTTTGAAAATGAATGAAACTAAAGTTTACAAATAAGGTACATACAAATGAAGAATGGAAGATTGTGGTCTCGGATTGTCTCTATTGGAGATAAAACTGAACCTGCATTTAACGACATGGCGGCAGCTAAGGAAACAAGAATGCCCAATCAAAACAGAGGATATTGCAACTGATATTTCAGGCCTGCAACTGATATTTCGAACCAACAACTTTGTTACATTGTGATAGAGTTTTTGATTTTTGAATAGCTTATGTATGGGAGGAAGTTAGGGAAAATTTGTATATAAATATTATTCGTTGTTTACACTGAATATATCTTGAATGAGAATTCTTTATCCATCAATTATCTCATTCAGTTAACGTTTATAGTCTCTCTCGTTAATGGAATTTATTTTTTGAAATGGGTTTTTTCATGAAAATTGGAACAAAAAACTTTTGTTATAAAAACACTGCGTAGGAAATGAGGCCACTAAAAATTGGTCCTTTGTTCTCTGAGAGATGGTGAAAATTAGCACAGGAAGGCAAAGAAAACAAAAATGGAAAAGGTTGAAACACTTTTATATTCTTTCCTTAACATAAAACAAAGGGGATGAAAAAGGAAAGAGGAATGAAAATTTTAATTTTAAGTTTGGAAACAGAGTGACCTAAGGGGTTGGGAATAAATGAAGAACCAAAGAAGAAGTAAGGTTGGGTGGTTTTCAGAGGTGAGCTTTTGCACCCACACGAGGAAGAAGCCCACACTAGTGACCACAAAGAATCAACGCGTGAGCTAAAGATCTGTGTCCCATTTTGCCTTTTGAAGCGGGAAATTGAAAGACCAAGCTTGAACTGGGTTTCAAGATTCGCCTTTTGTTTCGTACATTTTTTAATATATAGTTGCTGATGTCACGCTACGTTAGTCGACTGTATGCCGTTTAAATAAAATCGACTGCGTGTAGCATTTCTCATAAATTAAATTAGAGAGCAGGATTAGCTATTCAACAACAACAAGAAGCCCCGACCGACTGTGGGATGGGTTGGGTCAAGTTGGCACCAAAACAACGTCAGGTTGAGTCAGGTTGGATCTAGATCCCATTTTCGGTGATCGGGTTGTACCCTAATTTTATTAATGCTCACTCCTTTAATTTTTAGGTAAAAAATAAATAAATTAATTAAAATATTCGAGCAATAACTTTAATTGGTAACAGGGAACTAAGGTTATGTTTGAATAGTGAAATAAAGTCAGATGATTTGTGAATCATAATAAAAAAGTAACAATAAAATATTAGATAGTAGTTTATAGTAATAAAAATAGATAAAAAAAAAATAAAATATTAAATAATAATGGAATGATTAGATCATTCCAATTTGATCCAGTTTTAGACAAAATTTGGGATTGAACTGATATCATTAGTTTTGCATTTTTAAAAATCAATTTTGCATCGATTACCTTCCTAAATTAGTACTTTCAATTTTTCTGGTTTCATTCTGGTTCGATTAAGTTTTCCAGTTTTAATATACTATTTTATATATCATATAGTATATTATACAATACTATAGTGATAATATATTATAGTATATTATATTATCACTATAATATTATAATATATATTATAATTGTATTATAATATATATTATAATTGTATTATAAACTGTAGTGATATATTATAATATATATATAGTGATATAGTATTAATATAACTATTAATATAATAAACTATAGTGATATAACATCTTAAAATTTAATATTATTGCAATTATTAATTTATCATATGATACAAACTATTTTATATATGACTATATATTTTGTGTAAAATTAAATATAATATAAAAATTAAAAATATATATGAATCAGTCCCATCTGATTTTAGAAAAAGAAACATTGAAACCAGGCCGATTTTAAGAAAAATAAAATCAGTACTGTATTAAACCAAACTTGGTACCAGACCCAATCTACTGATTCGGTTCGAACCCGTCGGATTTACTGGTTCATATTTTTTTTTTATCCTTGTTTGTTTTTGAAGATGAAATAAGATAAAAGTTTAAAAAAGAATAAAATATTATTATAAAATATTTTTTTAATATTAGTTTTATTTTGATTTTTAAAAATGTAGTTTTAGAATTTGAAAAAATTGAATTTTTATTTTATTTTGTATGCGAATTTTAAAAATATAATGATAAATTTAAGATGAATTTAAACTTTTTAATTTTGTCTCCTAAAGCAAACAGGGCCTTAATCAAAGAAAAATGATAATTTGTCCTCTCATTTTAACACCTCAATTTGACATCTCATGCATTGTATTTTTTTTTTAATTTTTTGTTTTTCTTAATGATTAAAGAAGTAATTATTAGTATATTGATATTTTTTTCATATTTTTTTAAAATATTTTAAAATGATAAAAAAATAATGATAAAAAATAGAAAAAAAATTAATTTTTTGTTATTTTTCTTTTCATATTTTTTAAGTATATTTAAATATTTTTAAAAACTATAAAAAATATTAATACACTAATAATTATTTCTTTAATTATTTAATAAAATAAAATTTTAAAAAATATATATATAAAATTTAAAATTAAGATATTAAAATGAGAGGAATAATAACATCTCTATCGCATTACCTTGATCAAATAACATTACCTTGATCAAAACATCTCCATCGCATTTTTCTTGGAGCTCACAACATTCATTCACCGCTTCCCATAAAATTTCGTCTTCAGATATTTTTCCAACCAGATCATAAAACCTCTCGAGTCTCAACCTTTTTTCACATCGATCTCCTTCATCGTTTTCAAAGACAGAGAGCCAGAATGGCGAGTGCGTATGGCGATGCAAGCCAAAAGATAGACTATGTGTTCAAGATCGTGCTAATAGGGGACTCGGCGGTGGGGAAGTCTCAAATTCTGGCCCGGTTCGCTCGCAACGAGTTTAGCCTCGAGTCCAAGGCCACTATCGGGGTCGAGTTCCAGACTCGCACCCTCGTTATACAGCACAAGAGCGTCAAGGCCCAGATCTGGGACACCGCCGGCCAAGAACGGTGCTCAACTTTCTCTCTCTAGAAACTTCCGCTTTCAACTTTTCTAGTTTCCTAGAATTCTGATTTAGTTCACTGATAGTGGCATTTATGCCATTCTTTGATTAATAATACTTATTGACTTAGAAAAAAAAAAAAAAGGTTCACTGATAGTGTTCGCTTGAGATGCTTTTGAGACTTGGTCTTCAGTTTACTTATGTGTGCATATTCTTTTTTGATAATACTGGTTTGTATATGAAATGCAATTCCAATCATCACTTCCATTTCCTTGTCGAGTTTGATGAATCTTTATTATTAAGTGCGAAAGGCGCAACCCAATACATAGGAAGTTGGAAAATTTTGTTACTCATGTTAGGTGCTTAAATTTTGTTACATGAAAGAAAAGGATCGAAAGAAAATAAGATGTTTGTAGTCGAGAAATTTGTGTTTAGAGAAGTGGGTTGTCCTTCAGTTATATAATTGGGGTGTATTATAGTTTATCATATCTGATTAATCTTGTTGAGTGCAAAACCAGTCCCCTCTACTAAGGCTACATTTTATATTTAGAAGTGGGGGGTGTTTAGGTGATTTCATTTTTCGATTTCAATATTCCTTTATGAGGGATGCAATGCAAATGCCCAGAACATGTTCAACATTTGTGCAGATATATTTTTTGAAGAGTTAATTATATTTCCCATATGAACAACGGTTGTTTATAGTGTTTGAATCCGTCCTAGACCATTCTCTGGTACATGCCTCCCATATGTCTTTTGGTATGGTTTAAGGATGTATTTTTTTTCCGATAACAATGTAATAGCAACACAATTATCAAAGAAATTGAATATTTTTTTTTTTATAGGTAATAAGAAATTTTATTTCAAGTACATGGTATAACCAACTACACAGGAAGTATACAAGAGAAAATGAGAGCTACTATAAGGAAGCCCCCTATATAGTACGAAACTCAAGAATTGTCAAGGCGGATAAGTACAGAAAATAAATAAAACAAAACAATAAAGAGTCAAAACGGGTTGGAAGCTTCTTTTACACTTTTTGCATTTCTCCCTCCACTTTGCTTTTCTCCCTCCTTTCTCTCACTGGTTCATCGCCCAGCTTCAAAAATGCTGTAGCAGCTCTCAAATAAATAAAACTTCTCTAGCCAGTCCCAACCTTCCAATCAGGATTATACTGCACCCAAGTTTCCAAAACTGGTCTAACTAGACCGTATTCAAAATCACAGTCAACTCTAATTGAACATCAACACATTAGCCACATGATTGAATTTTGTACGTTTGCAGAGAGAGAGCATTACCAAACTTGGGGCAGTGGCTGGCTGGGTTTGGTGATGAGGCAAGTCAAAATGGAGTGGTGAGGAGCATCTGGGTGTGCGGTGCAGCGGACTCCATTGGTCACAGTAGCGGCAGAGCAGTGACTAACCGAAGCTGAGAGAGGTGGAGAGGACTTACCGAAGAGAGAGAGAGAGATTCGGGATCACTGCTGAGAGAGAGATTCGGGATGAGAGATGGAGAGAGAATAAACTGGGAGAGAGAGGGAAACCAAAGGGCTGAAGAAAAACATTAAAAGAATTCCCATCTCTTACAACGTTTTGCACCCAAAACTGTTAGTGCTAGAGAAAAAGTCCCTGCATTCCCCCAAGGTTCGTTCTCAGTCGTCAAAACATCTCCAATTTCGTTCTAACTATATCACTAAAACAAACGCAAAAGGGGCCACCCTCCAGAAATCTGCACGGTCTCTCCACCACCCACAGAACCATTCCAGCTGCAAAAAAATCCACCTCACGCAATGGCATAACCCAAACAATACCAACCCTATTAAATATCTCATTAGTAGACTCCAGATTGCTTAGCTTTATACTCTTCAGTTAAATGAGCGGGGCCCTTTGCGAACTTTGTTGCGGTATTTTTGTTGAGTAGGCTTTGCATGGATCATGATTGAATCTCTGTCAAGTTATTTTGAATAAACTGAGTGCCTGAGTTCAACTAACGATAATCTGATCTCGTCTTTTGGTGGATTGAGCAGCTACAGAGCGGTCACCAGTGCATACTACAGGGGAGCTGTTGGAGCAATGCTGGTTTACGACATAACCAAACGCCAGACATTTGATCACATACCTCGTTGGCTGGAAGAGCTGCGTAGCCATGCAGACAAGAACATTGTCATCATTCTAATCGGGAACAAAAGTGATCTTGAGCATCAGCGTGCAGTCCCCACAGAGGATGCCAAAGAATTTGCTCAAAATGAAGGTCTGTTTTTCTTGGAGACTTCGGCGCTAGAAGCTACTAATGTTGAATCTGCCTTCTTAACTGTGTTGACCGAGATCTTCAACATTGTGAACAAGAAAAGCCTAGTGGCAGATGAAAACCGAGGTAATGGGAACCCTGCATCCCTTGCTGGCAAGAAGATCATTATCCCAGGTCCTGCACAAGAGGTCCCAACTAAGAGCAGTACGTGCTGTAGATTATTGTGATTTGATTGAATTGAGGCTTCAAAATATGGGAATCTTCGTCCTGCATTCATCACAGCGATTTTTGTTTTAGGGGAGGTCTGGTGTATCCCTTGTATATTTTGCAATGCTTCCGTGCTTTTGCACAGGCAGCCTGATTACTTGGATGTTGTGAAATGGGAGAAAGAACTTGAGATAAGCATAGTTGCAGATTGGTTGTTACCCTTTGTTGTCTGAGAAAGTTGCTGGGGATGGGAAGTACCTGTTCGTGGAGGCCAGAGGGTTAGCGCTAACATATTGCAGCTATTTGCCCCATTGCCATTTATACTGTTTATTTAGTTTCCATAGGGGGTGGCTCCAAAATTACATTGACAGTTTGATACTCAGCATCATAGTGAAATATTTAGAAAGCTACTTTCCAACTCTTTCATGATAATACCATCCAAAGTAATGTCATTCATTGTCTTTTTCAGCATCATTTTTTACGTGGCATCAAATGATTGAACAAATATTAGTTATTTTTTATTTATTTACTAATAATTTGATACCATAGCAAGGAACAATAAATAGTTGCTTTTTATTTTTGTTTAATTTCAAACTTTGGTGTATTACTTTTGTTAGCATAACATAAAACATTCTCATTCATCGACTTTCACCATCTAGCTAGAGACTCAGGTCCATTTGGAATCGGAGATGAGATGAGACGAGATGAGTTTAGTTGAGTTTATTTTTTAATATTATTATTATTTTAGAATTTGAAAAAGTTAACTTGGAAATGAAAAAAGTTGTATTAAAATTTGTATTTTATATAAAAAAAATAAAATAAAATATAATGATGGGTTTGAGATGAATTGAGACGAATTTGTCTCGTCTTCAAATACAAACGGGAGCCCAAGGGTATTGGGACAGAAAAAATGAAATTCTATGGACCGGGTCGTAGATTATATTCAAATGCTGGATTTATGAAATTCTTCTAGAATCGTGTTGTTTTTCAAACAAGTTCCCAAAATTCCATGCCATCATAACAAGAGGCCACGTATTACGTTTTGCGCTGTAAAACTATGACAAACATCCACGAATATGGTATGTAAAATTATTTCTAAACTGGTCATTTTCAGCAACAAACTTGTAATTACTTGTTCTAGGGAATTGCGTTAACATGATATGGCAAGGAAAATCAGAGTCCATAATGAAAAGGAATCAGTTTGTCTAAACTAGCAAAATAATAGAACTTTACCATAGTGATCATGCTAATATCCAATATTAGATTACACACTTTATAATACAGAAAGAAAAATAAATGAAATAACTTCAACTGTCAGATGCAAGTTTGTTAGTTTTTATCTCAACATACTATTTGCTCTCCCCGCACCAAAGAGCCTTTTCCAGCCTCCACGTGAATTAAGAGCATTTCAAGTAGTTCTTGGCAGTCAGTTGCAGTGACCATTACAAATAAACTGCTTCTACCCTTCCAGCATCCAATGGCTATTGCTGACTCATCCACTTGGGTAGAATCCTGTGAGGCTTTGGGACCTACATGCAAAAAGGTACAGTTAGGTACTCACGTAAAGGAGCACTGATCATTTTATAACTTGGTAATGTATATAAGAGATTCTAAAATGATTGAGAGTATTCACACTTATCACAATCGTTCTCATATGCTTGTGAGGCATAATTAGTGAGTATGGTGATAAATCACAATTTTGCTTGGTCAAGCCTATCGGCCCCATTCAGATAGGAGCTGGTGGCCCCCACCTGAAAGGCCTAGGGCCTACGAGAGAGATATCTCTTGATGTGACCCCACATAGGCAGCAGACAAAATCAGGGACCGCTCAATATATTTTGTGGCTTTGGGCGAGCATCAAGTACATAACACTTTAATTTAAAAATAATACTAATATTTAAATATTTAATAATAAAACTCGATTGAAAATTTTGAGATGCAAAACACATTAAAATTTTGCTACATTAAAATACACATTATTTTGTTATTTTATTCCAATTTTACTATTATTTGAAAATTTTGTACATTTTAAATAAAATCTTTTTGAGTAAAACTTTTATATTTATTGGTTTTTTTATTCAAATTTTATCATTTAATAGTGATTTTTATTTTAACTAAAATGTTTCCTATTTTTTGTATTAGGTGATATTTTTTATGATATTTTTTTTTCTTTGTGGGATGGGGCCTACTCAAATTTGGGGGCCTTAGGCGGTGGCCTTATTGCCTACCCCTTTGAGTTGGCCTTGGACGACATGGGGGGATGGAACTCCCCGTCCTGATACTCTGGCCTCGACGACATCATGCCTTTGAGTGCCTGCTCAAGTAGGCAAGCGAGAAATAAATAGACCCTTTGATTTCCTAAAAGTGGATATGGACAAGCTACCAAGAACTTGTAGAGTAAAGCAAGTCAGATAACTATACTACATTAATGGCGTCACTCTCTGAATAGCACGCTTCATTAAAGGATCCTAATTAAAGTGAACAACTGAAGGACACAGACTCCATAGGGATAGGCATGAACTGTCCCACCCAAAATCCTAATATAAAAACCAATCTCTAAATATGAAGAAAACTCTCTGAACTCTCTACAGTCCAAAATAAAATTTCATTATATTTGATTTAAGACTTCATATTTTAGCCACATATTTTCAAGTTTTAGACTTCTCCTCCCTGCACCCAAAATCAAATTTCATTATGTTTGGTCCATGCCAATGGACTGATCAACATCACTCGAACATGCCAATGGACTCGGCAACACTCAAACACGAGCACAATATGATAAGGTCTATTTATCAAGAGAGAATCGATTTTCAATGGATCTCCTTAGAGTTTTCTCTCAAGAATACAATACATGCAACAACTTTGGCCTCTCTCCTCAGACTAGAAGTCATACATATTGTTCTATACATATTTAGGATTTGAGGAGACTTCTTAAAAAGAAATTCCAAACTTTATCACAAAAGCGATTCTCCGGATTTTCACTCAAACAAACTTTATGTTTTATTTTTCGGTACTTGTGACATTGTCAAGCTCTTTTGACGCCGTAAACATTGGCATGATTTGAAGATCCTAGTGAAACATGATTGTATATGATCGAGTTAGCTTTCCAAAGACACCAATATCACCTCAAGCTTTCTTATTAGAAAAGAACTTTAGAAGTTCAGTACTCGGTGTTCTCTCATCTCTTAATTAAGCTATTTCGAAATCGAGAATTGTGAGCTTCTTTGCCCTGGGAATTCTAGCCAATTCCAACTCAAAAGTCTTCCACTGAACTCATCCTAAGTGACGAAGAAAGAACAAACATTTTTTAATGGTGTGATTGTGACAATCTAATATGGAAATCAAAATTTATGATTGATTTAATCATGCTAGGTCGATCTCATCATGAAGTTTTGCGAATTTGCAATATTTGCACCTTTTATTCCAATTGCGACCTAAACTCTACTTTAACATATTTACAACTCAATGGACTAAGTTTTATCATTAGAACGTAATGCCAACATATTATTTTTACACTAAAACTATTGATGACGGATTCTTCTTTGAAGAAAACAATAGAATCAATCCCTTTCGACTTGCCTTGAATCTATAACTTTCTTATGCCGGCAGCTTTCTTAGGTGTAGCAAACGTAGCCTACAAGACACCTTCCCTGCCATTTTTTAGATCGCCCGAGAGAAGGATGCAACGATAGCCGATCTTTTGGTCTTTTCGAGTGTCCCCTCAATGGAATGTAGAATTCATTAGGGCAGCTTATGACTGGGAGATGGAGACTATCACCAAGTTCTATAAGACATTGTATTATGTAAGCATGACAGAAGGTACCATAGATAAGATGAGCCAAAGACCCTCGAAGAAAGGTAAATTCATAGTTAGATCGTTTTATCAAGTTCTAGCAAGCCCTAGAATGACTGTTTCCTTGGAAGAATCTATGGAAAACGAAAACTCCTTCAAAACTAGCATTTTTCATATGGACAACATCTCTGGACAAGATATTCACTAATATAACTTAAGGAAACACTAGGTAATAGTGTTGGACTGGTGCTATATATGTCAAAAGAATGGTCAATTCGTATATCATTTTTTTTACACTACAATGTGGCCAGATCATGTGGGGTGATTTTTTCACAAAAACTAGATTGTTATAGGTCATGCCTTGCCTCTTAGACCAATGGATTTCCATGAAAGATGGAAAGGCCTCCGAGGCAAATCAAAAGTGGTAGCAATCTAGAAAATGGTTCATATTTGTATGTGTTGATGCATATGACAAAAGAGAAATGATAGAAGTTTCAAGGATCGTGAGAGAACAATGAATGAGCTTAAAGCTTTCTTTTTTAAAACTTTGTTCTTATGGGCAGGGACTATTGTTTGTAATAGGCTAGGGCTAGATTCTGGCATGACTAATTGTGCAATGTGCAATGACAATACCCTCAAGGAAGGTTTTCTATATGTCTAATATTGCATGTGCACGAGAGGCGGCCTCAATGTCTAATCTATTGAGTTGACAAGGCAATGTTTAATAGCGGCATCCACTTTGCCATTAGTGACCTTAACAAAGGAAAATTAAAAGAAAAATAGCAGCTTGTGACAAAAATAATGATCAACAAATGGTAGCAATTAATTTCATCACTGCACTACAGTTGCAAAGTTAATTATGCGCCTCAAAGCTTGAAGAGATTTCATGAAGTCATTTTCTAATTGTGATCGGATGTCTGAACAAAACTGGCTACTGCAAAATGCAGAAGTATGGAAAAATATGACCTGGTCAAATAAATGTTAATCGAATCTTGTAAAATTAATCACGATTCCATAAAGATTTTGCATAGCATGGAAAAAGGTAAAAGACTTCCACTCTTTTAATTTTATTTTTTTTTGTTCTCACTAGAGGCAGGAGCGCCCCGGCCACTGTCATATAACATATATTTTATTATATATTTCCACTAAATGTGGTGTGGGGCATGGAGGATTAACTTGAACTTTAACTCTTTCAAAGGCTTAGGTGGCTGCTTACATGCATTGCCGCCTACTTGTTTTCGACCACTTCGTAAACATTCTCTACAGTTTGTATATCATAGGAGAAAATAGGCCTATAACAGTAACGTATACAAAAAATCCAACTTCTCTGCTTTCTGTTATAAATCACTTCAATGGCCATTGTTAATAGAACATCAAAACACACCAATTTTGAAATTGCCTTGAAATTGATTCTAAAAGCAGCACCAATGGTTTTTGAAGAATTTTGTTTTTAATATATAATTACGAATTTCTGAAGAAATTCCTTGAAGGAGTCCCACTTCTTAGGGGACAGTATCCCTTGGTCCTAGCATCATCCAAAAGAAGGGGAAAAAAGCAAGCATTCATATTCCCCAATTTTTGTTTTTTTGATAAGTATAATAATCCCTAAATATAATAGTAACACAATCCCTATACCCAAGTGAGTAAGTCAAATATCAAATGGAAAAGAAAGTCTTGAATACAGAACCAAAGAGAGAGTTGATATATGATATCACGCCTTGTGAGGGGAGGCCCACCTGGAGAAGATCGGGCCTCGGGCCAAGTATTGTGAAGGGAGGCCCAATAGGGAAGATCAGGCCTCAAGCCCAGCACAAGTCCAGGAAAAGCCCTAATCCCGAGGAGGCGCCGTCCAACCATTTTGGTCAACAAGTGACACGAGACTTGGGATGGGAGGTGAGCCCGTGGTAGACTGGGCGAAAGGCTACTAGTACGGTAGGTCGTACGATGGTTAGAACTGAGTCAGAAGAAGGCAGGCACACCTACACCGCATTAAATGCGGAACCAGACAGAGGCGTCTGAAGCCCATGGCACGCTAAATACATAGGCGAAGTCCCTCTCACCGCATTAAATGCGAGTCAGGAGCTCAGGCACACCCTTGTGATAAAGCAGGGGCTGTCACTGTGGAAGAAATGACAACTCGCTGTGTCAAAATTAGGATAGCAGAGAAATCCGCTCAAATAAGGCAAAGGGAATGATGACCTGACAAGTTAATAGGGCAGCAACCATGCCTCTCGGGGGGCACGCTCAAAGCACACCAACCCATATAAATAGCTAGAGACTCCACAGTTCACAGGTTAATCCATCAATCTCTACTCTTATATTCACTTCCATATTCTTTCTATAACCTCACTAATTTTGACATCGGAGTGATCTTAGGGCACCACCGCCCCACTCATGATCTTGTATAGAAGAGAAGTACGCAACGATAGCAAAGGAGGTTGATCGCCTCTTGGTGGCCGAGTTTATCAGGAAAGTCCACTACCCTAAGTGGCTCTCTAACGTGGTCCTTGTGAAGAAGGCAAATAGAAAATGACGAATGAGTGTTGACTTCACCGACCTCAACAAGGCGTGTCCAAAAGATAGTTTCCCTCTCTCCCGTATTGACTTGATTGTCAACTCAACCACGGGCCATCCTTCGCCTAGAGGCCGATTTGGTTCCCCCCTCGATGAAGGATGCAGTACAGCAATAGGAATTCCCGAGTTGTTAAGTTGGAATAAATGTCATCTGATTCCAGGAGGGTGATATGGACGACCATGCAGCAGGCCAAAAGCAGACACCAGGCGTTCAAGAGCACCTACGCGGGCGCCAATCTGAGGTAGTAAAGGAACTTCTGCACCAGGCGAATGAACGGGTGGCGGAGACCATTATTGAACGTGATATTGTATAGAAGAACATGCTCGGACCTCCCCTCAGCCTCACAGGGAAACCCCAAATGGGCTCTAGTACGATCGAAGCTGGAATTCAGTAGAAGTCCAAAGTGCTTAAATGGCACTCATAGGGAAGCCAGGGACCCAGGTATGTCCAGCAAAGGAAGACGACCTCCTTGCTCCGTTGACAGAAGAAGAAGCTGGGAAGGAAAAGGGAGGAATGTGCGAACAAGAGCACAAGGAAGAAGGAAGGCAAGCAATGCTGGAGAAAGAAAGGCGCAAGTAAGAAGAAGGGCAGAGCAACGGGGCAAAAGGAATGAAACAGTGAGCCTAAAGGAGCCCCTCCCCCCTTTTTATACTCGAAAGAGGAGTTAATGCATGCAAGAAACGAAGTGACGTGACAGCCTACGACGTGATTGATAACCGTCGAGAAGACAAGGCGACATGCACGTGTGACACAGACTAATGGGAACCGGGGAACCGAGGAGTGTGGGCGGGGATTTTGGGAAGGGTAATGATGACCTGGAGTGTTGGGACCACGAGCCAATCATAATCCAGGAATGTGGAGCGTGCAGTCGGGAAGTTCAAGGGACGTGCACGCTCTTGGTGGAAGACCAAGTGCCACAATCCTATTAGATACGACAGTTTCAAACCACGAAAGACGAACATACATTCCAGATGCCAAGGTTAGGATTGGCATCGATTGAGCTGACCGCTCAACCTTTGAGATGGCGAGACCCTGATGAGAATGCAAAATGTCATATTTTTCTCTCTTAATGTTTAATCTTTCATACTTATTTGATGCCTAAATGTACTCTTTATTCTTATATTTTGATTTAGAATACAAATAGAGACGTTAAGTGCAAACGAAATTAATTGGGTGATTTTAGACAGTTTTAACATCGCTTTGTAATCTCGATATAATTCTCTCATCTGTGCTCTAATTGAGATGATTTAAGATATCATGGAACGTTCACCAAGAAAAAAATCTACAACTTTTATATTTTGAGTTTTGAGAGATACTAGCTGAATTAAAGTAGAAATATAAATTTAAGTTGTTGCACTTGACTGCCATTGGACCGCAACAAGACTTCAACTAATTAAGAGGCCCTTGTGTTTTGATGCTGGATTTCAAAAGAGGCGACAACGAGTTCGATACAGATAATGCACTGAGGCAGAAACTCATTTGAGAATAACATGAGAAGGTCACGTTACAAGTGATTTAATTCATAACATGGGCCCTTCACGAGCTTGCAAAGCCACATGTTGCATGGAGGGACCTACATCAACTCAGCATAAATTCAAATGGACCACACATTTAAGCTTTAATAATCTGGGCCCGCCACATCAATGCATTTCGACTAAACATCAATAGAGGCCGCATGAGTTCTAATTCAAGTGGGGCATGACAGATGCATATATATATATATATATATATGTATATATATATATAGAAGACTTCATGCGCCATTTTGGGAGCTTGGGAGGAGCATTGAACACACACACAGAGATCTCTTTCCCTCTTTTCATCTTCTCTTTTGAGTTTTCATCATGGTCCTACGTGGCTAAACTTTTATAATTAGTCTAAGAAAGTCGAAGCTTCAGAATCAATAAAACTATGAAATTTAACTCTTTTTTATTGTTTAATTTATGCTTTGAGTATCAAATATATTTCTATGCCTATTTTTATTATTATCTCGTTTAATTACTAGGATGCCTATTAGTTTATTATTCGTTGCAATCTACTGCTAGATTAGATATCAAATTCATAATTGTTTGATCCCTCTAATCTGTGAAACAATTAAGATTTAAAGATTTGTTGCGTCAGAAATTATTAGATCTCAAGAGAAACGCTCGACTAAATTAAATGCAACCGCTTGTGCTTATATTGTTTAGTTTCATTGATCTCTCTAATTCTTAGGGTTGCTACTAGATTAAACCATTAGCTTGTCTTGGGTTATTTAGTAGTTAGGGTTAATTAGACCGCTTGTTTTCCAATTAACTGCGACTAAGGAGAGATAGGAAATTAATTCCAACGGTGAATATTTAAAGTATAAATTAATATATACTTGCATCAATGATCAATTGTAAAATTCCGACGGTGAATGTTGATTTAGACAAAGATTTGTTCTTTTGATCGATTTCAATACTTTAAATTGAATTGTTCCTTAGTTGTTTTTATTTTTCTTGAAATTATTTTTGTTATACTCAAACCCCCTATCCTTGTTTAAGTAGCATAAAATTAGGTTAAATATTCTCTGTGGAAACGATCCTTACTAGTACTACTACATGTAATTTTTTTGGAGTATAGGTAGTATGTTTTGCTACATGCGACAATACACCAACCCCCCTACCAAGTCAGGTAATAGAATCCAAGAGGGGGGACTTCAAGAGAATTCTCACCTTAGTCCCTTCGGTAAGAACTCATGGGGTACTGTACAGGGAGGCCCACTCGGGGAAGATCGGGCCTCGAGCCCAATATTGTAAAGGGAGGCTTAATAGAGAAGATCAAGCCGCAAGCCCAGCACGAGTCCAGGAAAAGCCCTAATCCCAAGGAGGTCCCATCGCGCCCTTTTGGTCAACAAGCGACACTGAACTTGGGACGGGAAGCGAGCCTTTGGTAGATCGGGCGAGAGGCTACCAGTACTGCAGGTCGTATGATGGTCAAAATTAAGTGAGAAGAAGGCAAGCAAGCGTATGCCACATTAAATGCGAGGGCCTGTCAAGAACACACCACATTAAATGTGGGTTCCTGCCACAGCCACACTACATTAAATACGGAACCAGGTAGAGGGGTTTGAAGCCCTTGGCATGCTAAATACACAGCCGAAGTCTCCCTCACCGCATTAAATGTAAGTCAAGAGCGCAGGTATGCCCTATGATAAAATAAAGGTTGTCACGGTACAGAAGGAAGGACAACTCGCCAGGTTAGAATTAGGATGGTAAAGAGATCCACTTACATACGGCAAATGGAATAATGACCTGACAAGTTGGCAGGACAGCAACCACGCCTCTCGGGGGCGCACCCAAGGCACACCAACCCCTATAAATAGCCAGAGACTCCATAGTTTACAAGTTAATCCATCAATCCTTACTTTCATACTCACTTCCATATTCTCTCTATAACCTCACTAACTTTGGCATCAAAGTGATCTCAGAACACCACCGATCCACTCATTCAGCTCTTGCAAGCCCACTCATTCAACTCTCTCTATAGCCTCACTAACTTTGCCTATACGAATTCTCATTGTCATTATTGTGGTTAGGATTATTATTGTTCTCGGAGGATGAGTCTAACTTTTGGTGCTTCAAAACATTCTCTCTACTATCCTTGAAATGCCTTGTCTGTGTGCGAGCACTTCTTCCTTTAACCTCCACATTTCGCACACCACGAGTTGCTGCCGCTAGCCTTGGGTTCAGGTTATGGTTTTGATTTTGGCTTGGAGTAAGCCTCTATTTATAGATTGAGTTGAGTTGAGTTGAATTTTTTATTAATAGTAATGAGTTAAGAATTTAAAATGGTAGAATAAATTTTATGCGATCTACTTGAGATGAGTTTAAATATGTATAAATGTTAAGATGAATTTAAATATATTTATAGAAAGTTGAAAAAGATTGTGAGTCTCATATGTAAAATAATGTTAAATTGAAAAGAATTATAGATCCCCCATATAAAGAGATTTTGAGTTGAAATGACTTTAGTATTTTAAGAATTAGATGTTTGAATGTTAGACTTAATTTAAAAGTAGACTAAACTGAATTGAACTCAATTGGATTTGACAAACAAACTCACTCTAAGAGTAATGTAGTATCCGCGTCACTTTGCTTCCTTTTTTTGGCAGCTCATCTATTTTATTTTATTTTTATTTTTTTTATAACCTTTAATTTTTTTATTTAATAGTTAAGAAAATGATGCATTGGTATTTTTTTTAATTTAAAGATGTTTGAAATAAATAAATAAATAATTGTAATTTACACTAGGGGCATACCAAGTGAGTAAATTGAAGAGACATGATAACAGTATTCTTAGATTTATTTCCTACGTGAATAAATACATAAGTCAAAATAAGTCCTGTTTGAATAGTTTGATAAGATAATGTGATTTCAGATGAATTTAAAAGTTGAATAACTATCATACAAATATTATTTTTGAATATTATTAAAATTTTAAAAAAATTAAATTATTTATTATATTTTATATAAATATTTAAGAAAATTAAAATAATAAGATGAGATAAAATCATTTTATATCCAAATGGACTATAAAATATATTCCACGGGAGTTATATATAACAACATTATCACTTTCTATTTGAAGTTATTTTTTATCTTAAATTTTATTATTTCCAATCGACTGACATAACATATTTCAAATTATTTCCATATTAATTATTTAAATTGATAACTAGTTAAAATATACAATATCAGTATATAATTAAAAATAATAAAATAAAATAAAAATAACATTTCTCTCCCTAGAATGAGTTATCTTTAGCCCATAGACTGTGTTCTCCAACCCGACTATGGGCATTGGGAAAGCTTATTTACAAGCTAGTGCTAAGTTGACAAACAAAAAGAAAACTGATGCATGCTTCCTTTATAGGATATGGATACGTCCAATATCAGTGAACTTTATTTATTCGTATCCCTTATCCAAAAAGGTTTGGCTACGTGGCAAATTATTGCTGCATGAACCATTCAAGTTAGGCGGTAAAACTCAAAAGAGAATTGTTCTTCAATCTGCCTTTGGTTGTTAAACGATTCCAGGCTTCTGATCCAATGCTTCGCAGCCGCATGTTTTCCATTTTCGGCCTCCAAATTAAAGATAATTTAGCTAGTTTAGGTAATAAACTCAACAAGCAAGCCTTATACTACACTCATTTATCTGATCAAAATGTGATTTATCATTTTTACTATTCTATTTCAGATTTTAATATTTTAATTTGTGTATTTAGAATTAAAAAAAATGACAAATTACATATTAATTAAATAAAAATATATAATATAAAGATTTCTTGTAACATTTCTCTATCCAGAGACCCTGGCCCAAGATTACCATTACCAAAGGTCCAAAAGTGGACAACATGCCATCTAATGGACAATAATAATTCATATATCTACGCTGCTATTCTTGAATAAAAGAATTTGTATTTAGGTTGGAGTTTGAATTTTAAAAAGTAATTTATTTTGACTTCGATTTTAAGCATGATGTAAATGAAGGATATCGATTTAGATTTTAAAGACAAATTAAAATTTCTCCTCGAATCCATTAATCCAAACATACCACTAAGAGTATAATTTATTTGCTATCAACTAAAGTTCAATATAAAAATTGGATCGAGAAATGTTATTCTAAGGCTTGTGTAGTACCACACACCATCTACATAATATAATTTAATTTGTAAAATTTAAATCAAATTATGTCATATAAATGATGTATGATATACAAATTAGCTACAAAGCTTAAGAATATATATATATAGAGAGTGTGTGTGTATGTGTGTGAGAAAGAGAGAGTTATTGATCAATTGGTCTATTTGAAAATTGATGTGTTAGATGTGTTCTCCCTTAAGTCTAAAGTTTAAATTTTCTTAAATGCTAAAAATCTCTTGAAGTTATCAGATTAAAAGATTTTTTTTTTTTAAATTATTAAAGATGTATTTATGAAAAACTCAGTGTCTAAATTAATTGAGACGCTGTCTGAAGAGTGAAGACTCTGAACACCGAATGCCAAAAAAAAAAAAAAAAATATTCCATGTCCTCATCACGCATAACTCATGAGAAGTTGGTCATGTCAGACCATTGTCAGCAATCGTAAATATGAAGCAATATAATTAATAGGGATATTATTGAATAACACACGTCAGGACGTACTCTTGTGTGATTCGAGGGGGACCAAGATCTATCCCATCCAACTGAGATATTTATATATATATATATAAGTGGTGGTAATTCATCCAAATGGGACCACTTTATTGGCATGGAAATAATTTTTTTTTTTTTTTTTTTGCACCGGCCATGCATATATATATATATTCCGGAAGGAAATATGTTTGTATAATATTCTTCATCCTAGGGTACTGGTAGATGTGATGATTATTGACCAACCAGAAGAAAAAGTTGCTTAGAATCATGTGTCACATTCTTATAAATTCCTTTAATTTTGAGATCAAACTAAATATTAGTAGGGCCGCATGATCAGGGTACTTACACGTTGGTATCTAAACAGCTATTATGCAACTAAGAATAGAGTAACTTTTCTATAATTATTTTGAAAAAAAAAATATGGAATTCATATAAAAAAAAAATTAATTTTTTAATAACATATTTCACTCATTTTTAAAGAAATTATGTAACATTTATACGTAACATTACTCAAAAACCATAATCCGGAATTAGAATGCAAATGTATTTTGGCGTACTTTTATACACTATAAATAGCAAATTAATGAACAATATTACTTGATCTTAACATCTTCCGTCGACGACTTTCCGACTGATGTACTACTCATTCAGTCACTCATGATCATATCTCTAATCAATCACTTGAATGAAAATCATTTAGAATGCAAGACTCATAATTTATATATATATATATATATATGATATGATATGAAAGGATAATAGCCTTTTTTTTCGTTAAAGATAATAGCCCTTGATTAAATTATGAAAAAGTAATATTCCCGGTAATGGTATCCACTTTTTTGGATGAAATATGTCAAATACACACACACACACACATATATATAGATTATATCCAAAGTAAATTGAGCATGATCTAGATATCTAGACTAAAATAAATCGGAGATAATAATAAAAAATAAAAAAGAGTACGTTTTCTTCCATATCCACCCTAAACTAGCTATAACTAAGCTAATTTGTAATATAATTTCGAAGTAGTACTTGACCAATTAACTTCTAATTAAGCTCATCTAGGATATTTTGTTTCAATATTTCATCATTTTGAATTTTTATTGACTAATTTCCATATATATTCCGCTTCAATTAAAATGTCTATATTATAATTTCATCATTAAAAACTGATTGCTTTCTATTTAAAGTCTAAATTACCAATATTAGTGTAAACTATATCATCAAGAAAATCCGAGCTTTTTATCCATCTAGACCTCAAAATAATATGAAATTAACTGATCACTTGGTATAATAACAATTGCATGTCTAACTGACAATTCCATAAAAACAAAAATTGTCTTGAGTAACGTCCGGCCATCTATTGACTCTTAAAGATGTCTTATGTGATTTTTAAGAGTAATTCTATATATAATTTTGAAATGCGTAAACGTTATATAATTGCTTTAAAAAAGAGTACTAGAGTTCATTATTAAAAAATGATATTTTTATATAGGTCCTATATGTTATATTTATTTTTTCAAAATGATTTTGTGGCAGTTGCATAATTTATAATTATAAATATCTTTTTTCGATTTTTAATAGGCTCATTAAATGAGTTTGTAACGTGCCATTATTTCATCCCATTAAATATGCAATTCTGAAAAGAGATAGACCGGGTCTATAATATTTAATACTAGTCCTAAATGAATTTTACTTAGAATATTTAATATTGTATCTATCTCTATAATAAGGGACAAAACCAAAAAGGGCATGATGAGCTACCCCAAAAAGCACTAGGTGTGGCAATACCATATAATTAAATTGGATCATAAACTACCATATCCACAAACAACTATACATAATATATATAGGTAAATTTGGATGTGGGATTGAACTGAGTTTTTATGTGATCTTTTAATTTCTTTTCAATATCAAATTCATTTAGGTGGATTTAGATGTTGGGTTGAACTGAGTTGAGTTAAGTTAACTTGAATATTATTAGAATATTTATTTTTAATATTATAAGTGTGTTGAAATTTAAAAAAATTGAATTATTTATTATATTTTATATAAAAATTTGAAAAATTTTATAGAAATTTAAAAAAATTATGAAGTAAATTAAAGAAAATTTGATAACCATACCTGTGACTGCTACCTCCTGTCAAAACAAAACAAAACAGAAGAGAAAAACTAAAAATAATTGTAAGAGGAGGGACCCATAAACATTTCCCCAGCTTTATATAACATCCATAACTTCCATCCACAGATACAAGCATCCAAGAGGAGGGTCAAAAAAAGGTTCGCTCGATACAAAGTCACACACCCACCAGCAAGTACTGCACAAATAATGCCTTCTCCATTTCTACTCCTGATCTTGCCCATATCCATGGCCGCCGCAATTCAACTCCGGCCAAGTTTCTACTCGGAAACGTGCCCGGATGCCGAATTCACGGTTCGAGAAGTTATGAGGAAAGCCCTGATTAGAGAACCGCGGAGCGTTGCCTCGGTCATGCGCTTTCAATTCCATGATTGTTTTGTTAATGTAACTTCTCAGGATTAACTGATCTTTACGATTGCCTCGACCATCTATTTGTTTTATTTCCTCAATTCTAGATGTATATATACGCTAATAATTTGTTCAATATTGGAGGGTTGTGATGCTTCTTTGCTGTTGGATGAAACGCCTACCATGCTTGGAGAGAAAGAAGCCCTTTCAAACATAAACTCTCTAAGATCTTTCGAAGTCATCGATGAAGCCAAGGATGCCTTGGAAAAGGTTTGTCCCGGAGTTGTTTCATGCGCTGATATCATAATTATGGCCGCCAGAGATGCCGTGGCGCTGGTATGTATTCTTATTTTACGCCTGTATCTTGGCTTTATCTTCTTAAACATATATATACACATATATATATATATATAGAGAGAGAGAGAGAGAGAGAGAGAGAGAGTGAGAGAGAATTTGCACATTTTGCACAAGGTATATAGTATGATCGAGCCAATTGCAGTTCTGTCGCGGAATTCTCGGCCAAGTAGGGTCTTTTTGTCTTGCTTTTTCAACTAGCTAGGTCCCTTGCCAGCATTATAATATAAACCTGAATGATTTTAACCCGTTACCCGACCCAAAGTTATAATGACAGCGACATTATAATATGATAATCCCAAAGGAGCATGTACTTTATTTTAGGTTGGTGATAAGTGATGAGTGATGGGGCACACTAATTCTGTGTGAAGAGAACCCTCGATTTTCATAAATATTATGAGGGTTTTTTCTTTTGAATTTCATGTATACTAACCCTAATTTTCTTTTTCGAAAGTGTTCATCTTGAATACCGAAGTTTGATACATATGATTTAGGACCGATTTGGCTAAGTGATGAAGTGGTTGAGTCCTAATGTCCAAAAATGTGCCAATATTCCTTTTGTTTTAGGATTATTCTGTCAAAAATGAATTGATTTCGTAAAACAGAGTGGAGGACCTGATTGGGAGGTGAGGCTAGGAAGATTGGACAGCTTAACTGCAAAGCAAGAAGACTCGAATGAAATCATGCCAAGTCCAAGATCAAACGCCAGTTATCTCATCGACCTCTTTGCCAAATTCAATCTCTCTGTAAAAGACCTAGTTGCGCTTTCTGGGTCTCATTCTGTTGGCCAAGGACGTTGTTTTTCCATTATGTTCCGGCTGTATAACCAATCCGGTACCGGTAAACCGGACCCCGCCTTTGATCCAAAGTATAGAGAAAAACTGTACAAGCTCTGCCCGTCGGATGTGGACCAGAACGTTACCGGAGACCTTGATGCGACGCCCCGTGTATTTGATAATCAATACTTCAAGGACTTGGTCGCCGGGAGAGGGTTTCTCAACTCCGATCAAACTCTTTTCACGTTCACTCCGACCAGAAAGTTTGTGAAGCTTTTTAGCAAAGACCAGGATGAGTTTTTCAAGGCCTTTGTGGAGGGAATGCTGAAGATGGGTGACTTGCAGATTAAGCAACCGGGGGAGATCAGAAGGAATTGCAGGGTGGTTAATGATCATTATCGTCGACGGTGGGAGAGATCTTCTTGGGGTAAAGATCATAGTTTGATAAATAATGGCAATATATTTTGGAAAATGGAAAGACCACCGGCCGTAGCTTGACAATTCAAACAAATTAATACTAAAGGCTGCAAGTATGTTCTTAACTTCTTGGTTTTGGTCGGTCTTAAGCAAATAGATATCGTCTAAGATTAAATTATGTCACGAATTGTGTGTGACGTAGATGATGTAGAGAGTTTTAGATAGAAATAAGATGTGATAAAAGTTAAAAATAAAAATTAAAAATTAAAAAAAAAATATTGTTATAATATATATATTTTTTAGTTTTGCTATACATAAGCCTACACTTTACATACCACACATTTTTTTTTTAATTTTTTAATATTTTACAAAATTTTTTGAATTTATTCTTTTTAAAATAATTCAATTTTCTACTCATTATTTATAAACTAGATATGTTCTAAAAGCAAAAAAATCAAAAAAATCAAAAAAATATATGATGTGTGGTGTGTAGCCTTATATATAGACTTTTTCATTTTTTTAATATTAGTTTTATTCTGAAATTTGAAAAAGTTAAATTATTTATTTTATTATATTTGAGAATTTAAATAATAATAATAATAATAATAAGATAAAATGAAATGAAATTATTTGTGAAAATATGATCGATCAATGCATCTAAAAAGAAGAAAAAAAAACAAAATGTATATACGATCTCTACATTAAATAGCTTTTCACAGCCCTTTTAAAAGATTGATTTCGTGGGCCTGTTACTCTCATAATGGAGAGAAAATTAAGGGTACGTAGATTAATCTGTTAAATTTTTTTAAAAAAAAAAAAAAAAAAGACTTACAAATCAAAATATTGAAGAGATAGTCATGGAAATTAGGGGACCGTCCAAAGCATCTTTTGTACTTTTCACATAATTCTACTGCCAACTTGTAAGGAACTCTGAAATCAAACTTTAACGTACTTTCAAGAGGCACAGAAGCTAGCACTGGTCCATTCTTTTGTCCCTTATAGAATGTCGAATAATTGAGGCAAATGAGCGAAGACAGTGACGTTGAGATTAAGAGGGTTGTTTTGTCTTTTAGCAAATGAAATTACAAGTACATTTCTACTTATACCATGCTGATATATATGCAGGGTGCTAATAAATTGCATTATTCAATTGTTTAATTTTGGGTTGGACCAATATGTACATGATCCGGAATGTCGAACTAATATGCATAGCAAAAGTAGTTTGGGAAATTTCAAGACGTGGGTTGCTGTGGTTCTATATATTCTGATTTGCTGGCATTTGCACAACCATTCATCAAAGGAAATGGGAAAAGAAAAGAGCACCCAAAGCAAATGCTTTGGTGCTAAAGCTTTAATTAACTATTATGACATGACAACAACGTTTCATTACATCCTACGTACTTCCATCGGAATGGCTCGGTTCTTGGCCGGGAAAAAAAAACATTCCTAATGGACATCCAGGGCGGAATTAATTCCAATCAGAGTCCATATGGTTAGCACTTGTAAAAAAGTAAAGAGATACGATGACATGAAATTTTAATCTTATATATATATAAAAAAAAAAACTATGGCTATGTGGGTTTCGCACCATAGTCAAGGTCGTTTACTTGATTTCATATTACTCCATATTGCGATAGTGCATAGCTGAATAAAAGCTACCACCAACTCTCTTGACATAACAGATAAATCCCATGATCCCTCTTTGCAAAGAAGATTTACTAAAGTTTATTACTTGAACACCACCAGAAATGGTATGAATCATTGACTAGCACAGTTTATAGAAAAAAGAATGGGAAAATCCTTACAAAAAATATTCAGATCCTCAACACTATAAAAGCAAACAAAACTTCAAACCTAATTCATATAAGGAGCAAGAGGACATCCAATGACATCTCGCAATCTACAAAAAGTACTAACCTCAGCTATCTATCATCCCGACAAGACTAAATCAACAAAAATTATCAAGTATTGCACCTTGGTGAACTAAGCAGCAACAGATGGCTTAGAAGCTTCTTAGAACCTTGGTGACAGAGAGCTTGGATCTCCTTTTTGCCAAGCTCTGACTGCTGCGTTCACACTGCTCCTTCAATCGAGTGGCAAGAAGCTTCTGATATTCAGCTGTCTCTGTCTTGGCCCTTGCAATTCTCTTCTTCTTTTCAGCAATCCTTCCCCGCTTCCTCTGTAAAGTCAAAGGAGTCACCAGCCTCTGAATCTTCGGAGCTTTACTGCACTTCTTGCCTGCAAATAAGTTTAACAAGTTTTTCAATAGCTCCTAACCAGCTACTGAAACAAGGCATAATTAATAGGCTAATGAGAAAACTCACCAGACTTTGTCGTGAAGGTTCTGCAGTATGTGTTAACATACTTCCGAACATCATCATCCTTTGAAAGGTTGAACAGTTTGCGGATCTTTGAAGCCCGCTTTGGACCTCTCATTCTAGGCTTTTCAACATCAGTCAGACCAGGAAGGTCTTCCTCACCTTTCTTCACAATAACACGGTTCAGAACTGAGAGGTCTGGACTAACAATACATCCCCGAACAGACTTCCTCCTGCGCTCTCCATTCCTCCTGCCAAAACCACGGAAGCAAGTGGTTCCTGTACAAAAAAGTAAAAAAAAAAAAAAAAAAAAAAAAAGGAAAAAAACTCAAAACCGATTAGCATCACCACAAAAAAACCGCAGAAGCTGGGCAAACAGCAGGCCAGATATGGAAAACAACAAGGAATCCAAAACTTATGCACTTAGATACTTCCACTAAAAAACACGAGAGTAAAACTAATACACAATTAAAAAAAATACCTGTGGAGCAACAGACGAACACGGCCGGAAGTCAGCACTCCTTGCTTCATTGGAAAACCTTGCTTGTCACAGCCTCCCATTATCTTAAACACGTAGCCTCTGAACTCCTGCCAGAACATAGAAAAAACCTCTTGTCCACATAACTCAGTACAAAACATAGCAAAAGATTGAAAACAAAACTAGTAAAAGCATACATCACCCAGTGCATCTCCACTGACTTCTTGGGAGATCCTCTTGTCCCAAAATGCTCGGCTGAAATGGTAACCCAACAATATGCAATCATGGTTACTTCTCCATCAGAATAATTTTGGTAATGACAAGAAGAAAACATAATGCTCGAAGTATAAATATGCAAGCAGACACATACTCTGGACAAACATGACATGTATACATGTACCATATGCAAACATTTTTTTTTATAAGTTCGAATTTTTTCATCAAAATGTAATAGGCGAGGCCCATGTACACAGGGAACATACAAAAGTAACATCTAGTTACATTCTAATGCTAAAACAGCGTTATGCGAACATGGAGAAGTAATAATAAGTGTGGGTGGATGGGTGTACATGTCTATCCATATAAAAAAAAAATGTCTATCCACATATCCACCATATAGACACAAACACGCATAGATATATTTGTTATTCTATCTCTGTGCTTATATATAAGCTTCGAAAACAGTCTGCTACACGCTTGTTAATTGTAATATATCATACAGGTTATCACAGACAAAATGGAGGAAATGATGTACTGTCCATCGAAATGTGAGATACCATCTAAACTTAAATTTGTGAGGGATATGGTTTATTTGGAATTTTTCATTCGACTGTCACTAACAACAATTATACATACAAAAAATCGAGTTCGATACTTTCCAAGGAACACCACGGCAACCAGTCCCACAATTCTGGAAATAAATAAACAAATCCACAATCACAAGTACGAACCGATGGTATATATCGGATAAACAAATCGATTCCAACACCAACCATAAAACTTAAAAACGCAAAGGAAAATCGAGGTTCGAGAGAGAAAAAGAAACAGATAGCATATGGTTCCAACAGCTTGATATCGTCGTCTATATCAAGCTTCTTCTGGAATCCAATGGTTGGGTTTGCTATGTTGAACTGAAAGAACAGAAAAACAAAGAAATTGAATAACAAAGAGGTGAGCTACGTTTCGGAGGAATAGAGAACGACTGGGTTTCATAGATTTGAACCTTCATTTCCGATGGACTCGCCGCTACGGCAGCCGAGACGAAAAAATGGCACCACTTGCTCTTCCTCCACCGGGGCTCCTGTTGGCGATTTAGGGTTTTGGGCTTGGAGAAGAGACTTCTGTACTTGAACAGGAGACTATTGGATACTGTTCCTGGTTTGGTTTTAAGCATAATTTAGTTTCAAAATTCTTTCCCGTTCATTTTTATTTTATTATTATATTTTTTTATTTTTTTATATAAAATATAAATTTTTATATAAATTTTTTTAAATTTTAATACATATTTTTCAAGTCTCAATTTAATTTTTTCAAATTTTAAAATAATAATAATATAAAAAAATTAACTAAATTCATTTCAACTAAATTCATTTTAACTCATTTTATTTTCTGATTTAAACAAAACATAAATCATACACAATCTCATCTTATTTTATCTCATTTAAGTATTATATTTTTTTAA
The DNA here is from genome assembly GCA_036559045.1 of Platycarya longipes. Taxonomy (NCBI): domain Eukaryota; kingdom Viridiplantae; phylum Streptophyta; class Magnoliopsida; order Fagales; family Juglandaceae; genus Platycarya; species Platycarya longipes. The sequence continues at coordinate 17,068,965 of CM071792.1, read as the reverse complement.
AATTTTCATATAAACTAATATAAATAATTTAATTTTTTAAATTTCAATATAAAAATTATATTAAAAAAATATATTATAATAATATATTATTTAATATTTTATTTTAATATTAATTTATCGCATTTTATCTTAATCTCATTTCTAAAATAAATCAACCCTAAATCTTACTTTCAGTCGGTGGGGTTTTAGACGATGAACCGGTTGCGTATTCAGATACATCTTTGTTATCTGGGCTTTGGGTGTTATTTGCTAAATGGACATTATTGGGCCGCCATTTTAATTTCAACTAAACGTCCTAAAAAGAAGATATGTTGCGAGTTAGTCTGGGGCCTTGGGCCCTTCGGCCCTTCGGCCGATATCAATTTATTAACAAAAATTCTATTTGGTACACCGCAAACTACATATGAACTTTTTTATTTTTATTATTTTTTGTTATCAAATGTATGTGTATAGAATTATGGATGATGAGTAAAAGAATTTAATTAGCTTAACAAGAATAAGACTAAAAAGATTTTAAAAATTAAATAAAATAAGAATAAATATAATGCCTAATATGATGAGTAATAAAACTCATTTATTAATAGTGTACTTTGAATTCCATTGTATAAAGCAATGTGCCAGTGAATGAAATCAAATTGTATCATTTTTTCTAAAGCTGGCACTTGGAACAAGATAGGTGGGAATATAATTTTTACATCTACCAATTAAAGACTGCCACATAGGTGTCTACATAAAGTTTCCTTTGCACTCTCAATAGATGATAAAACTATATAGATTTTGAGAACCACTTCCTGCTAGTGCTCCCTTAGAGCATCTGCATTGGATTTTTTAAACCCTTCAAATTTCTGAACTTTAGAAAATCAGCTTAACTATTTAACAAAATGAGCTTTACATCCGGTTCCTTATTTTAAGATATAGGTTTAGAATGTGAACAGTGACTGTCTATATTTGGAGAGTCACTATTCAACCCTTAAATCAAGTTTTATATAAATTTTATTAAGAATGGTTAAAGATGTAGAAATAAAATAGTAGAAAAAATAATAAAGAAGTAATAGAGATATTATTTTAATAGAATACATAAAGAATAGGGATGGAATATAAGAGGTTTTTTTATGATGAGTAAAATTAAGGAAAAAATTACAAGGGGTGTTCTTTTTCTCTAAAAATTAGGGGAAAATATCAATGGGGAAGCTTTTACTCTCCCCTCATCTATTCCCCCCCCCTTTCTCTCTCTCTCTCTCTCATTCTTTCTCTCTCTCTACAATATGATTTTTTTCCCATTGTGGCGTTCTTTGCAAATAGGCATTTCATTCTCTCATACTTTGCATGCCAAAGAAAAATACAGTACCGATAGAAATTCTTTGAACATGGCATTTGTGCAAATGAATAATATCTAGAAATTGTGGGCTCACTTTGGTATGGTGTTGAAAACAACTTCAGCATTCCCAAATAATAATTCTTTTTATAGTCTATATTTGTAGATTACATTACAAGTCTAATTGAAATACTCTGGTTTCATGGGTAAATGAAATGAATTTTTTAGATTCTTAGAGTTTTTGATTTGTGAATAAGGGTATATAGTCCATTGAATCATTTCTAATTATCTATTGCTTGGATTGCAAAAAAGTTAATAAAAATAGACAGAATGTAACATTATCCATTCTAAAATTGGTTTTTTGAGCACCTAAAAGTGCAGATTTCCTAATTTAGGGGTAAGGGTAGCACTTAAAACGTTTACAGTCCTAAAATCTAATGGTGCAAAATCAGAATATCAAACCCTATAATCGAATACTTACCCACGACAATGAGAAAAGCTTTGCTGCAATCGATGGGAAAGTTCATATCTATATAGAGGGAGAGGAGGGAGAAGGGAAGGGGAAGGAAGGGGGATGATCTAAAGGGAAAAGAATTCGGGGGAGAAAGGGAGGGGAAGAAGAATACGATGGGAATGCATGCATATGTGTCTTTCATGCATCTCTTATATGGCAAATTTCTATTAGTTGTATAAAAATCACCCATCTAGCCTTGAGTTTTTCCCATTGAAAAATTCTATTCCTAGGCTGAATAGTGATCACACTCCACAAACTTGTGATGTGGAAAACTGAATCATTTCAAGTTTGGTACTGTAGGTGAATCCCTCTCCCATTTGTTCCCCTGTTTTTCCTTTACCTTCGTGTTCCCTCTTCCATTTTACAAAATACAACAGCGCTGCCCCCCTGTCTCCATTGTTCTTGTTCACAGATTCTGAAGGAGATTATGTTCATAGGAGGAGCTTTATAATCTTCAAACCCATAAGCAACCTTTTCTTTAAATCCGTAGTCATTGTTGCCGGTTGAAATTTGGAGCCTTTCAAACATGAATAGATAGCCTAAAACAAAGATAGAGATTGTGATCCATGGTTTGATAATAAAAAAAAAATGAAAAAAACAAAAAGAAAATTAGAAGAAATAAAAAAGGGCAAAAAAAATAAAATGTAGAAGAAGGCAGAGCCTTTGTACACAGGAAGTATACAAACAAACGCCTAATTACATTTTAGGACCAGTAAGGAATGATAGAAGTCATGTACATTATTCTCATTTAAAACAATAGCGGAAAACCAGAACAATAAAATGTGACCAAAAAATTTTTTTGGTTCCACCATTGTGCGCTCCTTATCTTCAAAGTAACGATCATTTTGTTCCGACCAAATCCACCACATAAAACATAATGAAATCATCTTCCATGCTGCTGCCACTTGAGGACACTCATATAACTTCTTCCAACAGCCTAACAACTCAGCTACCCTTGCTGGCATGACTTAGGGAATGTCCACCCTAAGGAAAATCTCATCTCACGAGCCCCTAACTACTTCACAATGCAAAAGAAGGTGATCCATAGATGCACCATTCTTCTTACACATGTAACATCAATCTATCACAACACATCCCCTCATCCTCAAGTTGTTTGTGCTCAAAATCTTCCCAAAAGTAGTAGTCCACACAAAGAAAGCTACATTCGAAGGCACCAGAGACCTCTAAATAAATTTCCATGCGAAAGGAACATTATTCTACGTTGTCAGGATTTTGTAGTAGGCCTTAACTGTGCATTTTTTCTAATCATTATACCGTCACTTCAATCTATCCCTCTGTACCGATGGTCTTCCCACAGAGTATAGAAAACTGATTAAATCAGAGATGATGGATAATTCTCAATCATGAATATCCCGAGTAAAAATTATATTCAACTAATAAAATCCATGGGAGAATATTCGTACGTTTGCCACAAAAGCCTCCCTATTGCCTGCAATACTATAGAGAGTTGGGAAAACTTTATCCAAAGCATGACCACCATGCTACACATCCCGCCAAAAACTTACTCTAGTGTCCTCACCAACTACAAAATGGAAGAACGTCTCAAAACACGACCAACCCTTAGGTATAAACTTCCATAACCCCACACCATAACTTTCCCTCACTTCTTTAGAACACCACCCCCCCGAGCACTAACATGCCTAACATCGATAATAACTTTCCACAAGGACTCCCATTCTAACTGATATCTCCATAATCATTTTTCCAACAAGGTTTTATTGAACATTTTCAAGTTACACACTTTCAATCTCCCATTTGTCATTGAAGAGCAAATAATGTTCCAATTAACCAAATGGATTTTTTTTTTCCTAGCCCATGCCCTTATAAGAATGCTCGAAATAATTTTTTGATCTTGTTCACCACCCCTGCAAGCATGAGAAACATTGATAGATAATTCGTGGGAAGGTTAGTCAAAGTACTCTTGATGAGAGTGAGTCGATCCCCTTTCGATAAGTACACCCGCTTCTAACCCACCAATCTTGTCTCAATCTTCTCCATTACCCCATCTCAAATGGCTTTAGCTGTAAACGTTTCTCCCAAGAAAAGTCCCAAATATTGCATAAGTAGCAAGGACACCTTGCAACTCAAAAGATTTGCTAGATGGTTGACATTTGACACCACACCCATGGTAACCATATTTGACTTTCTTTGGTTCACCTTCTATCCCGACACTACCTCGAAGCAAAGGAGTAGAGCTGTAAGCATTTGAATCTGACTAGCTTCTACATCACAAAAGAGGTGA